>JAFLJL010018260.1:0-48911 GCA_018398815.1 Conus ventricosus
GATCGTACAAAAGAAGGAAAAAGAGAACTTTGAGAGCAGAATTCAACTGAAAACATGGACCTGGGTGACTGTATTTCTTTTACAAGACAAATCGTGCTTCTTTTGAGTGTGTTGAGTTGAAAATACAGTCACCTACTGCTACTGCTTCCTTGGTGTGTTTATACCGGCCGCCGCCAAGTAAGTCCAACAAACTGTGTAACTCTACTTTTCGTGGAGATTGCATCTCTTAGGAGATCCAAGTAAAGGTTGTTCTGTACAATTCTTAGCCACTCGCAATGCTTGGGTTATTGAACAGCAGAGCTGACCACTCACACTGTTCCATATCTTTTGATCTCCCTTGCATCCTTGAATGGATCCTCAAGCATGGGCTCAAAGATTGTCCCCTACATTTTATACTGTTTGCATAATGCTTTTAGTTTTTAAGCACTTTTTTTCCTCTCCACACTTTCCTTTTGTTCCATTTTACTACCCTTCGCTGGCTGCTTTGGGGGTGCTGTTGGATTCTTTTTTGAACCCTTGGTGATGAGAACACCACAGAATTATGGACTTTGGTGTGTCTCTATTTGACACCAAGAGCACAGACACAATCAGCCGTGTCTCCCTGATGAGTCCGATCCAGCGGACGAAAGGCCTAGGAGCAGGCAATACAAATAGGTGTGCCTTCGAGGGGGAGTACAATGGTTCCCTCAGGCAGCTAGTGAAGGGTTTCTCATATTTATAATATATTCCCCCCATTTTTTCATTATTATTATTTTTTTTTTTTAATTCAAATCTTTGCCAAGTCATTACTATAATGACTGAAGAATTGTTAACCTGCACTTGTTTTCTCCCACTGTTTAATTGTTCAGCAGTATAACTCTACTTTTCTCTGCGAATTTCCTGAGCTTTTAGCTTCTTATGCTGATTCTCGCCATGACGTGTCTTTCATTGGGGACTTTAATTTTCACTTCGATGACTGTTGTGATAACCAGGTTAAACAACTGAAAACGCTTTTGAACGACCGCAACTTATCACCGTGTGTTCAGGTCCCAACACATAAACATGGACACATTCTTGACTGGGTGGTTGGTGACAGTGATAACTGTCTCCTGTCAGTGTCTGATGTACGTGACTGTGCTGGTCTTTCCGATCACGATCTCGTTGTTTGTCGTATGTCACTCAACAAGCCTCCTCCCCGTAAACGCCTTGTGACATCCAGGAACATGAAGGCTTTGTGTACTACTGATTTTGACAAAGATGTCAGGACTTTTGCTGATCTGCAGTCTACACAGCACTGCAATTCCGACGTTGTGGAGCTGGTCAGTGCTTTCAACAATGGCCTCTTAAAGATCCTCGACCATCATGCCCCCGCAGTGACCAGGTGTGTCACTGATCGCCCCTCTGCCCCATGGTTGTCTGAGGATGTGGAAAGACTCGCCTTGTGGTTCACCGGCAGATATTTGCCGCTGACAGATGCAAAGCAGGACAGTGTCTTGAAGATGCCAAGCAATCTTATTATGGTGACAAAAAATTAATTCATGTACTTCGTCAAAACAACTGTTTTCACTGTCAAATACTCTGCTTGGCAAAACAAAAACATTATCATTTCCTTGCAATATACCGGCTTCAGATCTCCCACAGCAATTCAGTGATTTCTTTTCCGAGAAGATAAAGCGTATTAGAGACAATCTTGACTCTGATTCATGCCGGTCTGCTCTTTTTGATTTGTATGATGGACCTTTGTTTTCCTGTTTTGAACCCGTTAGTGAAAAGCAGATTTTTGATTTGATTGCTCATTCTCCTGGTAAAAGTTGTATCCTTGACCCTATCCCCACTCCCCTCATGAAACAGTGTGCCTCACATCTGGTGCCGTTGATTACGTCCATTGTGAACAAATCTCTCGCAGCTGGTTGTGTCCCTCCACAGTTCAAACATGCTGTTGTCACACCTTTGTTGAAGAAAAATGGTCTTGACGCAAATGATATGAAGAATTTTAGACCAGTATCGAATCTTCCATTTCTTTCTAAAAATCCTTGAACGTGTTGTCTTGAAGCAGCTCCAATCCCATTTGTCAGATAATGGTCTCCTGGAAGTGTGTCAGTCCGCTTATAGGAAAAACCACAGCACAGAGACTGCAGTTCTGAGTGTCTTAGACTGCCTGCTTTGTAAATCAGACGATAAACTGGTCTCCCTTCTAGCATTGCTTGACCTCAGTGCTGCTTTTGATACTCTTGACCACTCTATCCTACTCAAGAGACTCAAGGTTAATTTTGGATTTGACTATATAGTTCTCAAATGGTTCACATCATACCTTTCTGACAGGACACAGACGGTAATCGTTAATGGTGCTGAATCATCCCCTTCTCCTCTTCTGTATGGCGTTCCCCAGGGCTCTGTCCTTGGACCAGTTCTTTTTACCCTTTATTCTCAGCCCTTATCTGACGTTATTTCTGCCCATGGCTGTGACTTCCACAAATTCGCAGATGACACTGAACTCTCTAAGAGCGCAACCACCAGCAATTTTCAAGGTGCTCAATCAGATATTACCGCATGTTTTAGGGACGTAAAAGTCTGGATGACCAGCAACAAACTCAAGCTGAATAGTGACAAAACCGAGATCATGGCTGTTGGTACCTCCTCTCGTGTCAAGATGGTTAAAGCTGAGTCAGCAGAAATTGATGGTGTTGTTTTACCATTCAAAGAGTCAGTGAAATATTTAGGTGTCAGCATTGATCAAACGCTCTCTATGCAGAACCAAATATCTAATGTTTGTCGTGCATGCTTCTTGGAACTGCGACGTATTGCTTCTATCCGGTCTTACCTCTCCACACAGGCAACAATCAGACTCATCACCGCCATGGTAATGTCCCGAGTAGACTACTGTAACTCTGTGTTAGCAGGACTTCCTTCAGAACAGCTTGCACGATTACAAAGGGTGCAAAACAGTGCAGCTCGGCTTGTGCTCAAAAAGCGTAAAAATGAGCATATTACACCTTTGTTACGTGAACTCCACTGGCTTCCCATCAAATATCGATGCAGTTCAAAATTGCAGTCTTTGCCTATCGTTACTTTGATGGGGCACTCCCACAGTATCTTTCTGCTTCTCTGTCCACCTATCAAACTTCTCGGTCTCTTCGATCATCTTCTCAAAAACTTCTGAAAATTCCTAGGCGCTCGTTGAAGACAGTCGGTGAGAGAGCACTTAGCTTTAGTGCGCCCACTCTTTGGAATTCTCTTCCTGACAGCTTACGTGACCTGCCTACATTATCTAAATTCAAGTCGGAGTTAAAAACATACTTCTTTAGGAAAGCCTTCTTCAACCATAATATCTAAATGCTGTGTCTATTATTCTGACCTGACTTTTTATGTACTGCATGCAAAACTATATTGTTTACGCTTGAACCGATGAACTTGATAAGTGCGCCTGTGTCGGTAGTGTGTGTGTGTGTGTGTGTGTGTGTGTGTGTGTGTGTGTGTGTGTGTGTGTGTGTGTGTGTGTGTGTGTGTGTGTGTGTGTGTGTGTGTGTGTGTGTGTGTGTGTGTGTGTGTGTGTGTGTGTGTGTGTGTGTGTGTGTGAACACATGTTAGTGCGAGTGTTTGAGTGTGTGTTGAGCGCAATGAGTTGATCCCAAGAATTGCGCTATATAAAATCTATACATTATTATTATTATTATTATTATTATTATTATTATTTATTATTAAAAGCCAGGAATGGGAGGAACATGATGAGACTGAGGTGAGTAAACTATGTTTATATGGCAAACATATCAAATGCTTCATTAAACAGGTTCATTGTCAGGAATGATGTAGCTTAAGGACTAGCTCCACAGAGTGTAGTTTCATTATTTATTTATTTCATTTAAAAAAATCTGTTTACTCACTTGTAGATTCACTTATTTATCTATTTGTTTACTTGTTTATTTAGTCATTCATTTTATTCGTTTATTCATTTATTTTAGAGGCTCAGATTATCTTACGGGTTTAACATGCAGTGTTGGAACACAGCGAATGCTGCCAAAGTCTGACCGCCAATGTTCAGAACTCGCTTCCAGGTGAAAGAGTTGTCGTCCGCTGTCAAAGGTTTCTTGGCATTGAAAACAGAAGCAGTGTTTGGCAATGGCGGGCACCTGCGCGTCTTATCCCTAGCAACTGACTTGTGAGCGGAATACAGTGACTGAAAATACGTCCAGTGGCTTTCAACATGGACAAACGAACGTCATCCAAAGTGTTAGAGGGCCATTCGCCCGGTAGGTGGAGGTTATTCAGCGTGGCTGTGTTGCTTCTCGATCTTCGCTCCCCTTCTCTCTCTCTCTCTCTCTCTCTCTCTCTCTCTCTCTCTCTCTCTCTCTCTCTCTCTCTCTCTCTCTCTCTCTCTCTCTCTCTCTCTCTCTCTCTGGCAGCCTAAGATAGTTATGTTTGAGTATTAAAGATAAATCAGTAACCATCCCCGCCTCTCTCTCTCTCTCTCTGTGTCTCTCTCTCTGTCTCTCTCTCTCTCTCTCTCTCTCTCTCTCTCTCTCTCTCTCTCTCTCTCCCCCCCCTCTCTCTCTCTCTCTCTCTCTCTCTCTCTCTCTCTCTCTCTCTTATTTGCTTGCACAAAGGTTTAGGTACTCATTAATTTCTCTCACTGTTAGTATCAAGTCTAAGACAAAACTTGAATTTGTCTTCCAACCCCCAACCTCTCCTCCCAATGCCCCCCACTCCTCACCAGACATAGACACTCACACCCCTCCCCCAATACCCCCCACTCCTCACCAGACATAGACACTCACACCCCTCCCCCAATACCCCCCACTCCTCACCAGACATAGACACTCACACCTCTCCCCCCAATACCCCCCACTCCTCACCAGACATAGACACTCACACCCCTCCCCCCAATACCCCCCACTCCTCACCAGACATAGACACTCACACCTCTCCCCCCAATACCCCCCACTCCTCACCAGACATAGACACTCACACCTCTCCCCCCAATACCCCCCACTCCTCATCAGACATAGACACTCACACCTCTCCCCCCAATAACCCCCACTCCTCACCAGACATAGACACTCACACCCCTCACCCCAATACCCCCCACTCCTCACCAGACATAGACACTCACACCCCTCCCCCCAATACCCCCCACTCCTCACCAGACATAGACACTCACAGGCTTTCAAAGCCTTTTGACATGTTTTCTCTCTGTTTGTTCCTTTGTGTCCAACGTGAGAGCAGCTACACCCTGTTGTTTAGCGATAAAGTGTAAACATGACTCAGTTAAATGTAGACCAATTACACCCAATTAATGTGTCGCAGTGAACTTGTATGATAAACATGACACAGTAAAGTGTAGACTAGCTATGTTCTATTGTGTTGCAGTGAACCGCTATGATAAACAAGCTATATTGTGTGCAGTGAACCGCTATGATAAACAACGCTGTTTTGTGTACAGTGGACCTCTATGATAAACAATGCTGTATTGTGTGCAGTGAACCGTTATGATAAACAGCGCTGTATTGCGCACAGTGAACCACTATAATAAACAACACTGTATTGTGTGCAGTGAACCGCTATGATAAACAACGCTGTATTGTGTGCAGTGAACCACTATGATAAACAACGCTGTATTGTGTGCAGTGAACCACTATTATAAACAACACTGTATTGCGCACAGTGAACCACTATAATAAACAACACTGTATTGTGTGCAGTGAACCACTATGATAAACAACGCTGTATTATGCACAGTGAACCATGATAAACAATGCTATGGTGTGTGCAGTGAACCGCTATGATAAACAACGCAGTATTGTGTGCAGTGAACCGCTATGATAAACAACACTGTATTGGGCGCAGTGAACCACTATAATAAACAACACTGTATTGTGTGCATTGAACCACTATAATAAACAACACTGTATTGTGTGCAGTGAACCACTATAATAAACAACACTGTATTGTGTGCAGTGAACCACTATAATAAACAACACTGTATTGTGTGCAGTGAACCGCTATTATAAACAACACTGTATTGTGTGCAGTAAACCGCTATGATAAACAATGCTGTATTATGTGCAGTGAACTGCAATGATAAACAACGCTGTATTGTGTGCAGTGAACCGCAATGATAAACAATTCTGTATTGTGTGCAATGAACCGCAATGATATACAATGGTGTATTGTGTGCAGTGAAGCGCTATGATAAACAATTCTGTATTGTGTGCAGTGAACCGCAATGATATACAATGGTGTATTGTGTGCAGTAAACCATGATAAACAATGCTGTATTGTGTTCAGTGAACCGCAATGATATGCAATGCTGTATTGTGTGCAGTGAACCGCTATGATAAACAGCGCTGTATTGTGTGCAGTGAACCGCTATGATAAACAGCGCTGTATTGTGTGCAGTGAACCGATATGATAAACAGCGCTGTATTGTGTGCAGTGAACCACTATAATAAACAACGCTGTATTGTGTGCAGTGAACCGCTATGATAAACAATGCTGTATTGTGTGCAGTGAACCGCTACGATAAACAGTGCTGTATTATGTGCAGTGAACCGCTATGATAAACAGCGCTGTATTGTGTGCAGTGAACCGCTATGAGCTGCTGACTCTGGAGCAGGTGTCTCAGGGTCTGACTGAGGAACGCATGGTGCTGGCGTTCCAGGCTCTGGACGAACTGGTCCCCAAGCTGGGGGTCTACTCCAGACTCTTCTCCAAGCTCAGGGACGACTTCTTCAGTAAGCTGGCAATGTTTCAATGTCCGCCTCCAGTTACCTCACTTTGAAACCCCCATCTTCAGTCAGACTCTCTGAGCTGGCTGTACTTGTGTTGCTGTTGGATTGTACCTGTGCTGCATGGCAAAGTAGTGATGATAATAATGAGTGATGTATTCAGGATTGAACCTGTGCTGCATGGCAAAGTAGTGATGATAATAATGAGTGATGTATTCAGGATTGAACCTGTGCTGCATGGCAAAGTAGTGATGATAATAATGAGTGATGTATTCAGGATTGAACCTGTGCTGCATGGCAAAGTAGTGATGATAATAATGAGTGATATATTTAGGTATTTTTCCGCATAACTTTCTTTTAAAGGGTTCACAAAACCATGTTTTCACATTAATCTCGTCCCTCTCCATCTTCACATGTCCCACTAAGTGCCCACTCTCTTCTTCCTGCACAGTCCTGCACACACACACACACACACACACACACACACACACACACACACACACACACACACACACACCACACATGCACACAGACACAGACACACACACTCACACACATGTACACAAACACACACGCATGCACGCATACACATGTACACAAACACACACACACACACACACACACACACACACACACACACACACACACACACACACACACACACAAACACACACACACACACACACACTCACACACACACACACACACACACACACACACACACACACACACACACACACACACGCACACACACACACATGCACACAGACATAGACACGCACTCACACACATGTACACAAACACACACACACGCACACACATGTACACAAACACACACACACACACACACACACACACACACACACACACACACACACACACACACATACACACACACATACACACACACACACACACACACACACACACACACACACACACACACACACACACACACACACACACACACACACACACTTCTCACTCATCCAGTCACTTGCAAAGGGAGCTTAGGGACAACAATTTGAAATGTATTGTGTTGAAACCATTGAAGCTTGAAGATAAACTGTTGGATTAACAGGCTCAATGGTGAAGTGATAAATCTGTTGGAATAACAGGCTCAATGGTGAACTGATAAATCTGTTGGAATAACGGTAGCACCACGTTACCGCAAAAAAGCCACATTATAGCGTAAGTGGGTATATCATTTCCGCAAAACCGATGCTACAAAACCGCAATCTGCAGGAATACGTTACCGCAAATCTGTTCAACAGGTACTTTTGACAGTACCACAGTACTTTGTCTCTGAATTTGGCATTAAAAAAGGTACCTTAAAAAAACCATTGCATTCAAAATCACGTTCAGCATCCACTACTTTGTCTCTGAATTTAATTAAACATTAACAGCCACAATTCGTCGTGTACTTCTCCACATTGCAGGTAGCCATTTTCTCTCTGCAACACTGCACTTAGAACGCTTTGACCACAAGAGTGAAGGGTGATGAAGGCAGATAAACTCTGAACTGCGGTAGTGAATAAACATCACAGCGACGATGTATTTCCATGAACAGTATTCATATATCACTCGTTATTACAACTCAAGAGTGTCTCGCTGCCATGCAGTTCTAATTGTACTTGAATCAAGTAGCTGGTGAATCATAGGACTGTGGTACCTGTGCTAAAAGGCTACAGAAATCAACAAAATCTATTTGCGGTAAAGTAACAAGTCTTTTTGCGGTATCGTAATATACGACTTTGCGGTAATGTATTCTCGCGGTAGAGAGCATTTGCGGTAACGTATTGTAACCGGAATAACAGGCTCAAGGGTGAAGTGATAAAACTGTTGGATTAACAGGCTCAATGGTGAAGTGATAAACTGTTGGATTAACAGGCTCAATGGTGAAGTGATAAACTGTTGGATTAACAGGCTCAATGGTGAAGTGATAAATCCAGCTGCTATGTGATGTAAGAAATTGCAGGTGGTGTGTTAACTTCAAACTGAAAAACTTCCATAGTTTTCCAAATATGAATTGTCCTTAGTAATGCTGGAAGAGTGGATTTCTTTTTAATTTTCATCAGTTTTATGTGCAAATGGTAAATGCAGTAAACCAGGCAATGTCTCACAGTAGGGTAAACCCGTTAGAATAGAGCTCTTCAGTTAGGGCAGTGTCTCTCAGTGTTGTAAGAATTTCAGTCAGGGCAATGCTCCCACAAAGTAGCGCTGTATGCAAGCAGTGACAAAGGTGAGGATGCTAGAAAGGCAGTGGCAGATTAAGCTGGTACAGGCAGAGAGCGATAAAGACAGGTGGCTGTGGGAAAGAAGGAGTGTAGGTATGTACCTTGTGGCTATGGGAAAGAATGAGTGTTGGTATGTATCTTGTAGCTGTGGGAAAATAGTGATATGTATCCATGTGACTATGGGAAAAGAATGGGTGTAGGTATGTGTCTTGAAGCTGTGGGAAAATAGAGGTATGTATCTATGCAACTATTGGAAAGAATGACTGTAGGTATCTATATATGTGACTGTTAGAAAGAAATGTAGGTATGTATCTATGTGACTGTTGGAAAGAAGTGTAAGTATGTATCTGTATGACGGTTGGAAAGAAGTGTAGGTATCTATGTGACTGTGGGAAAGAAGTGTAGGTATGCATTGTGTGTTAAAGGTCTTCAGAGAGAGGCTGTTCTCCAGAGCAGTCAGGAACCAGGCATTAAACCAATATACATTTCACCGTCTTTTCCTTGCACTGGGGACAGACGAAAAGTTTCCTGAATGTTCCATGTTTCGGGTGTGTTCCAGAGGCCGTGTACAGCGATGAGCTGACGGGTGTGACCGACAAGTCGGACACCACACAGGGGGGAGGCTTCATCCAGCGGCTGCCCTACTTCATCCTGGTCAAGAGAGTGTACGACGAGCGACACGAACTGACAGAGGAGCTGAAGGAGCAGCTAGACATTGTGAAGAAAAGGTCAGGGGAGACAATCAGTGGGGATGTGTCTGTTAAAACAGCGGCTGGACATTACAAAGAAGAGGAGAGAACAATTTGAAGAAAAGGTTAGGGGAGAGAACAATTTGAAGAAGAGGTTAGGGGAGAGAACAATTTGAAGAAAGGTCAGGGGAGAGAACAATGCGAAGTAAAGGTCAGGGGAGAGAACAATGTGAAGGAAAAGTCAGGGGAGAGAACAATTTGAAGGAAAAGTCAGGGGAGAGAACAAAGCGATGGAAAGGTCAGGAGAGAGAACAAAGCGAAGGAAAGGTCAGCAGAGAGAACAAAGCGAAAGAAAGGTCAGGGGAGAGAACAAAGTGAAGGAAAGGTCAGGGAGAGAACAATGTAAAGGAAAGGTCAGGGGAGAGAACAATGTGAAGGAAAGGTCAGGGGAGAGAACAAAGCGAAGGAAAGGTCAGGAGAGAGAACAAAGCGAAGGAAAGGTCAGGGGAGAGAACAATGTGAAGGAAAGGTCAGGGGAGGAACAATGTGAAGGAAAGGTCAGGGGAGAGAGATAAGATAAGATAAGATAATGTTGCTTATAGCCCAGCCGACCACAAAGGGCCACATCAGGGCTGTCAGGGGAGAGAACAATGTGTAGAAAAGGTCAGGGAAGAGAACAATGTGAAGAAAAAGTCAGGGGAGAAAAACGATGGGGATGTGTCTGTTAAAACGGCAGCTGGACATTGTGAAGAATAGGTCAGGGGAAATAATCCATGGGGATGTGTCTGTTAAAACGGCAGCTGGACATTGTGAAGAATAGGTCAGGGGAAATAATCCATGGGGATGTGTCTGTTAAAACGGCAGCTGGACATTGTGAAGAATAGGTCAGGGGAAATAATCCATGGGGATGTGTCTGTTAAAACGGCAGCTGGACATTGTGAAGAATAGGTCAGGGGAAATAATCCATGGGGATGTGTCTGTTAAAACGGCAGCTGGACATTGTGAAGAATAGGTCAGGGGAAATAATCCATGGGGATGTGTCTGTTAAAACGGCAGCTGGACATTGTGAAGAATAGGTCAGGGGAAATAATCCATGGGGATGTGTCTGTTAAAACGGCAGCTGGACATTGTGAAGAATAGGTCAGGGGAAATAATCCATGGGGATGTGTCTGTTAACACGGCAGCTGGACATTGTGAAGAATAGGTCAGGGGAAATAATCCATGGGGATGTATCTGTTAACATGGCAGCTGGACATGGTGAAGAATAGGTCAGGGGAGATAATCCATGGGGATGTGTCTGCTAAAACATCTGCTGGACATTGTGAAGAATAGGTCAGGGGAGATAATCCATGGGGATGTGTCTGTTAAAACGTCTGCTGGACATTGTGAAGAATAAGTCAGGGGAGATAATCCATGGGGATGTGTCTGTTAAAACGTCTGCTGGACATGGTGAAGAATAAGTGAGGGGAGATAATCCATGGGGATGTCGCTGTTAACATGGCAGCTGGACATTGTGAAGAATAAGTCAGGGGAGATAATCCATCGGGCTGTGTCTGCTAAAACATCTGCTGGACATTGTGAAGAAAATGTGAGGGGAGAGAAAGAATGGGGATGTGTCTGGTAAGGCTAAATCCTAGATCAGTGGTGCAACCTCCCTGAATAGTTTGGCACCCAAATTTTACATCTTTTCCAGCTGCAACTCTTCTGCCACCCATTGTCAGAACTGTGAAACGTTACAGCTGACATGTTACTTCTCTTACCCATTGTCAGAACTGTTAAGTATTACAGCTGACATGTTCTTTCATCTGCATGGAGAGACAGCCTTTCACATGACGATAGCAAACAGTCGCTACTTTTTACTTCTCTGAACTGCATTACATTAGACAGTGCTTATCATTTTTACTTCTCCAAACTGCAATATGTTACACAGTGCTCACCATTTTTACTTCTCCAAACTGCATTACATTACACAGTGCTTACCAGTTTTACTTCTCCAAACTGCAGTACATTACACAGTGCTCACCAGTTTTACTTCTCTAAACTGCAGTACATTACACAGTGCTCACCAGTTTTACTTCTCCAAACTGCAGTACATTACACAGTGCTCACATTGTTTGGACTCCCCGGCAGCATCTCCAACTGATGTTAATGGAAGTCTACAGTAGAAGAACATGACTAACATACCTCAAAACAGGAAGACACATCAACTAATTTTGATGACAATCTACAATGGTAGAATGTGACTAGCCCAGCTCACAGCAGGAAGACACACATGTTAATGGAAATCTACAATGGTATAACATGACTAACACGCCTCAAGGCAGGAAGACATACATGCATATTCTTTAGTTCCTTTGCTCGTGTGGTAGTAGTTGTTTTAGCTGCCGTTTATGTTGTGCACTGCCAACAATGTGGGCATCCATTTTGCGCCCAATTTGAGGCGATAAGTGATTGTTCCTTCTTCATTTTCATTGTCTTGAATGGTGTTTGTTTGGCCTGAAAAAGACCAAGAAGTTGAAACACATCATGTTTATTGTGTAATGTTTTTGCTTCTTTAATTTGGTGGCATAGAAATTTTTCATGTATATTGTGACTTAGCTAATGGTGCAGGCTGACTGACTGTCAGTGTGTCAATGGTGCAGGCTGACTGACTGTCAGTGTGTCAATGGTGCAGGCTGACTGACTGTCAGTGTGTCAATGGTGCAGGCTGTTTGACAAACAGTATGTCAATGGTGCAGGCTGTTTGACAGTGTGTCAATGGTGCAGGCTGTTTCACAGTGTGTCAATGGTGCAGGCTGTTTGACAGATGGTATGTCAATGGTGCAGGCTGTTTGACTGACAGTGTGTCAATGGTGCAGGCTATTTGACAGTGTGTCAATGGTGCAGGCAGTTTGACTGTCAGTGTGTCAATGGTGCAGGCTGTTTGACTGACAGTGTGTCAATGGTGCAGGTTGACTGACAGTGTGTCAATGGTGCAGGTTGACTGACAGTGTGTCAATGGTGCAGGCTGTTTGACTGACAGTGTGTCAATGGTGCAGGCTGTTTGACTGGCAGTGTGTCAATGGTGCAAGTGTTTGACTGACAGTATGTCAATGGTGCAGGTTGACTGACAGTATGTCAATGGTGCAGGCTGTTTGACTGACAGTGTATCAATGGTGCAGGCTGTTTGACTGACAGTATGTCAATGGTGCAAGTGTTTGACTGACAGTATGTCAATGGTGCAGGCTGTTTGACTGACAGTGTATCAATGGTGCAGGCTGTTTGACTGACAGTATGTCAATGGTGCAAGTGTTGACTGACAGTATGTCAATGGTGCAGGCTGTTTGACTGACAGTGTATCAATGGTGCAGGCTGTTTGACTGACAGTATGTCAATGGTGCAGGCTGTTTGACTGACAGTGTGTCAGTGGTGCAGGCTGTTTGACTGACAGTGTGTCAATGGTGCAAGTGTTTGACTGACAGTATGTCAATGGTGCTGGCTGTTTGACTGACAGTGTGTCAATGGTGCAGGTTGACTGACAGTGTGTCAATGGTGCAGGCTGTTTGACAGTGTGTCAATGGTGCAGGCTGTTTGACTGACAGTGTGTCAGTGGTGCAGGCTGTTTGACAGACAGTATGTCAGTGGTGCAGGCTGTCTGACTGACAGTGTGTCAATGGTGCAGGCTGTCTGACTGACAGTGTGTCAGTGGTGCAGGCTGTTTGACTGACAGTGTGTCAGTGGTGCAGGCTGTTTGACTGACAGTGTGTCAGTGGTGCAGGCTGTTTGACTGACAGTGTGTCAATGGTGCAGGCTGTTTGACAGTGTGTCAGTGGTGCAGGGTGTTTGACTGACAGTGTGCCAATGGTGCAGGCTGTCTGACTGACAGTGTGTCAATGGTGCAGGCTGTTTGACAGTGTGTCAGTGGTGCAGGCTGTTTGACTGACAGTGTGTCAGTGGTGCAGGCTGTTTGACAGTGTGTCAATGGTGCAGGCTGTTTGACAGTGTGTCAGTGGTGCAGGCTGTTTGACTGACAGTGTGTCATTGGTGCAGGCTGTTTGACAGTGTGTCAATGGTGCAGGCTGTTTGACTGACAGTGTGTCAATGGTGCAGGCTGTTTGACTGCCAGTGTGTCAGTGGTGCAGGCTGTTTGACAGTGTGTCAATGGTGCAGGCTGTTTGACTGACAGTGTGTCAATGGTGCAGGCTGTTTGACTGACAGTGTGTCAGTGGTGCAGGCTGTTTGACTGACAGTGTGTCAATGGTGCAGGCTGTTTGACTGACAGTGTGTCAATGGTGCAGGCTGTTTGACTGACAGTGTGTCAGTGGTGCAGGCTGTTTGACTGACAGCGTGTCAGTGGTGCAGGCTGTTTGACTGACAGTGTGTCATTGGTTCAGGCTGTTTGACTGGCAGTGTGTCAGTGGTGCAGGCTGTTTGACAGTGTGTCAATGGTGCAGGCTGTTTGACTGACAGTGTGTCAATGGTGCAGGCTGTTTGACTGACAGTGTGTCAATGGTGCTGGCTGTTTGACTGACAGTGTGTCAATGGTGCAGGCTGTTTGACAGTGTGTCAATGGTGCAGGCTGTTTGACTGACAGTGTGTCAATGGTGCAGGCTGTTTGACTGACAGTGTGTCAATGGTGCTGGCTGTTTGACTGACAGTGTGTCAATGGTGCAGGCTGTTTAACTGACAGTGTGTCAATGGTGCAGGCTGTTTGACTGACAGTGTGTCAATGGTGCAGGCTTTTTGACTGACAGTGTGTCAATGGTGCAGGCTGTTTGACAGTGTGTCAATGGTGCAGGCTGTTTGATTGTCAGTGTGTCAATGATGCAGGCTGTTTGATAGACAGTATGTCAATGATGCAGGCTGTTTGACTGACAGTGTGTCAGTGGTGCAAGATGTTTGACTGACAGTGTGTCAATGGTGCAGGCTGTTTGACTGGCAGTATGTCAGTGGTACAGGCTGTTTGAGAGTGTGTCATTGGTGCAGGCTGTTTGACTGACAGTGTGTCATTGGTGCAGGCTGTTTGACAGTGTGTCAGTGGTGCAGGCTGTTTGACTGACAGTGTGTCAATGGTGCAGGATGTTTGACTGACAGTGTGTCAATGGTGCAAGTGTTTGACTGACAGTGTGTCAATGGTGCAGGCTGTTTGACTGACAGTGTGTCAATGGTGCAAGTGTTTGACTGACAGTGTGTCAGTGGTGCAGGCTGTTTGACTGACAGTGTGTCAATGGTGCAAGTGTTTGACTGACAGTGTGTCAATGGTGCAGGCTGTTTGACTGACAGTGTGTCATTGGTGCAGGCTGTTTGACAGTGTGTCAGTGGTGCAGGCTGTTTCACTGACAGTGTGTCAATGGTGCAGGCTGTTTGACTGACAGTGTGTCAATGGTGCATGCTGTTTGACAAACAGTATGTCAATGGTGCAGGCTGTTTGACAGTGTGTCAATGGTGCAGGCTGTTTGACTGACAGTGTGTCAATGGTGCAGGCTGTTTGACTGACAGTGTGTCAATGGTGCAGGCTGTTTGACTGACAGTGTGTCAATGGTGCAAGTGTTTGACTGACAGTGTGTCAGTGGTGCAGGCTGTTTGACTGACAGTGTGTCAATGGTGCAGGTTGTTTGACTGACAGTGTGTCAATGGTGCAGTTTGACTGACAGTGTGTCAATGGTGCAGGCTGTTTGACAGTGTGTCAGTGGTGCAGGCTGTTTGACTGACAGTGTGTCAATGGTGCAGGCTGTCTGACTGACAGTATGTCAAAGGTGCAAGCTGTCTGACTGACAGTGTGTCAATGATGCAGGCTTTTTGACTGACAGTGTGTCAATGGTGCAGGCTGTTTGACTGACAGTGTGTCAATGGTGCAGGCTGTTTGACAGTGTGTCAATGGTGCAGGCTGTTTGACTGACAGTGTGTCAATGGTGCAGGCTGTTTGACTGACAGTGTGTCAATGGTGCAGGCTGTTTGACTGACAGTGTGTCAATGGTGCAGGCTGTTTGACAAGCACAAGCAGTTTGAGCACAGCCAGGAGGATGTGGGCCGGCTGCAGGAGCACATTGAGCACCTGAACGGCACCATGAAGGACCTGCAGGACGTCATCCACAGCAAGGACGCCGAGATCACCAGGTGGGGGCTGAACTGGGTCACCCTGCTCTGTCCACTGCAGGAAGATGACTGTTTCAACATCATTGTATGACTGTAATTCATCCCAGCACCCCCATCCCCCACCCTCACTGCCCTCACTGCCCTCACCTCACCTCACCTCACCTCATGTCACTGACGATGGTAGAGTGAACTCATCAGGGTCATGGATTTGGAGAGTTGACTGAGGGCTGGAAAGGCCTCAGAATTTGAGACTTTGGTTATAATTTGTATTTTCTTTTAAATAATGGTAGATGGGAATGATGATGATTGGGCTGTGAGTTTCATGTTTGATGACAAAGCATAGGCAGTAGGAAAACTTATAGATAGGAACAGGAAATGATATTTCTTGAACTTTATAAAAACTTCTTGGACTGTTACATACTTCCATGGTCAGATTATCATGACAATGAACATTGGAAAAATAATAAAGTTTTAAAGCTACATGAAAAACATACGTACCTTTAGCAACACTTGCTCAGTGTGAACTTGACCAGGTGTAACATCTTACGTGCAAGCAACATGGATGTTATCTGTCATGTTGAGAGGTGTGTAATCATGTACTGCCTGGGGGGAGGAGGAGTTATGGGGGAATGAGGAGGGTAGTAGCATATGGAAAAAAGGAAACAAAGTATATCTTGTTGGTTTTGGCTTACTATGGGAAAAAAGGAAACAAAGTATATCTTGTTGGTTTTGGCTTACTATGGGAAAAACGGAAACAAAGTATATCTTGTTGGTTTTGGCTTACTATGGGAAAAAAGGAAACAAAGTATCTCTTGTTGGTTTTGGCTTACTATGTTGTGAAAGGTCCTGTGATGGATTGGTTGATGACATACTCCTGAAGATCTCAGAATTAAAGTTTGAATGAACTAGGGTGCATTCCTTTAGATTTGCCATCCCAACTGTTTGGAACTCACTGCCATTCATTGTATGGAGTCAGTCTGCTTTCAAAACACATCTGAAAATCTATCGTTTCAGTTGGGCATTTTAAATGATGCTGTTCCCCATGTGTATGTAAATGAGGTCTGTAGTAAGCTGATTTTACTTGTGAATGAATGAAAGAAGATGTACCATATGAAAGCAGATTGAGTAGTTTTGCACATGCATTGTGGTATCAGTGAATGAAAAAATGTCATATTAAAGCACATTGAGTAGGTTTGCATAAGAATTATGCTCCAAATGTAGGTGAGTTCTGTAAGCCATTTTGCCCTCTGGTGTTTCAGTCTGGAAGAGGAGTTGGAGACCAACCAGAAGAATGCACATTGAACAATGTTGCACATGCATTGTGGTATAAACCAATTGAAAGAATGCACATTGAACAATGTTGCACATGCATTGTGGTATAAACCAATTGAAAGAATGCACATTGAACAATGTTGCACATGCATTGTGGTATAAACCAATTGAAAGAATGCACATTGAACAATGTTGCACATGCATTGTGGTATAAACCAATTGAAAGAATGCACATTGAACAATGTTGCACATGCATTGTGGTATAAACCAACCAGAAGAATGCACATTGAACAATGTTGCACATGAATTGTGTATAAACCAACCAAAAGAATGCACATTGAACAATGTTGCACATGAACGATGCTGTAGATGAAGATGATCATGCAGGCTATATCATTGTGCCCTGTGGTGTTTCAGATCATGCAGGCCATTGTGCCCTGTGGTGTTTCAGATCATGCAGGCCATTGTGCCCTGTGGTGTTTCAGATCATGCAGGCCATAATTGTGCCCTGTGGTGTTTCAGATCATGCAGGCCATCATTGTGCCCTGTGGTGTTTCAGATCATGCAGGCCATT
The DNA here is from genome assembly GCA_018398815.1 of Conus ventricosus. Taxonomy (NCBI): domain Eukaryota; kingdom Metazoa; phylum Mollusca; class Gastropoda; order Neogastropoda; family Conidae; genus Conus; species Conus ventricosus. The sequence goes on from JAFLJL010018260.1 coordinate 17,549, forward strand.
GTGCCCTGTGGTGTTTCAGATCATGCAGGCCATCATTGTGCCCTGTGGTGTTTCAGATCATGCAGGCCATCATTGTGCCCTGTGGTGTTTCAGATCATGCAGGCCATCATTGTGCCCTGTGGTGTTTCAGATCATGCAAGCCATCATTGTGCCCTGTTATGTTTCAGATCATGCAGGCCATTGTGCCCTGTGGTGTTTCAGATCATGCAGGCCATTGTGCCCTGTGGTGTTTCAGATCATGCAGGCCATCATTGTGCCCTGTGGTGTTTCAGATCATGCAGGCCATCATTGTGCCCTGTGGTGTTTCAGATCATGCAGGCCATTGTGCCCTGTGGTGTTTCAGATCATGCAGGCCATCATTGTGCCCTGTGGTGTTTCAGATCATGCAGGCCATCATTGTGCCCTGTGGTGTTTCAGATCATGCAGGCCATCATTGTGCCCTGTGGTGTTTCAGATCATGCAGGCCATTGTGCCCTGTGGTGTTTCAGATCATGCAGGCCATTGTGCCCTGTGGTGTTTCAGATCATGCAGGCCATCATTGTGCCCTGTGGTGTGTCAGATCATGCAGGGCATCATTGTGCCCTGTGGTGTTTCAGATCATGCAGGCCATTGTGCCATGTGGTGTTTCAGATCATGCAGGCCATCATTGTGCCTGTGGTGTTTCAGATCATGCAGGGCATCATTGTGCCCTGTGGTGTTTCAGATCATGCAGGCCATTGTGCCCTGTGGTGTTTCAGATCATGCAGGCCATCATTGTGCCCTGTGGTGTTTCAGATCATGCAGGCCATCATTGTGCCCTGTGGTGTTTCAGATCATGCAGGCCATTGTGCCTTGTGGTGTTTCAGATCATGCAGGCCATTGTGCCCTGTGGTGTTTCAGATCATGCAGGCCATTGTGCCCTGTGGTGTTTCAGATCATGCAGGCCATAATTGTGCCCTGTGGTGTTTCAGATCATGCAGGCCATTGTGCCCTGTGGTGTTTCAGATCATGCAGGCCATTGTGCCCTGTGGTGTTTCAGATCATGCAGGCCATCACTGTGCCCTGTGGTGTTTCAGATCATGCAGGCCATCATTGTGCCCTGTGGTGTTTCAGATCATGCAGGCCATTGTGCCCTGTGGTGTTTCAGATCATGCAGGCCATTGTGCCCTGTGGTGTTTCAGATCATGCAGGCCATCATTGTGCCCTGTGGTGTTTCAGATCATGCAAGCCATCATTGTGCCCTGTGGTATTTCAGATCATGCAGGCCATCATTGTGCCCTGTGGTGTTTCAGATCATGCAGGCCATCATTGTGCCCTGTGGTGTTTCAGATCATGCAGGCCATCATTGTGCCCTGTGGTGTTTCAGATCATGCAGGCCATCATTGTGCCCTGTGGTATTTCAGATCATGCAGGCCATCATTGTGCCCTGTGGTGTTTCAGATCATGCAGGCCATCATTGTGCCCTGTGGTGTTTCAGATCATGCAGGCCATCATTGTGCCCTGTGGTGTTTCAGATCATGCAGGCCATCATTGTGCCCTGTGGTGTTTCAGATCATGCAGGCCATTGTGCCCTGTGGTGTTTCAGATCATGCAGGCCATCACTGTGCCCTGTGGTGTTTCAGATCATGCAGGCCATCATTGTGCCCTGTGGTGTTTCAGACTGGAAGAGGAGCTGGAGACCAACCAGAGGAATGCGGACAACACCCAGGACCAGTTGGAGTGTGACATCACTGACCTCAAGGCAAGCTGGGGGGGCTGGAGTGGGAAGGAATTGGGGTGCAGGGGGGGGGGGGGGCTGGAGTGGGAAGGAATTGGGGTGCAGGGGGGGGGGGGGGGGGGGCTTGGGGTGCAGGGGGGGGGGGGGGTGGAGTGGAGTGGGAAGGAATTGGGGTGCAGGGGGGGGGGGGGGGCTGGAGTGGGAAGGAATTGGGGTGCAGGGGGGGGGGGGGCTGGAGTGGGAAGGAATTGGGGTGCAGGGGGGGGGGGCTGGAGTGGGAAGGAATTGGGGTGCAGGGGGGGGGGGGGGGGCTGGAGTGGGAAGGAATTGGGGTGCACGAGGGGGGGGGGGGGGCTGGAGTGGGAAGGAATTGGGGTGCAGGGGGGGGGGGGGGGGGCTGGGTGGGAAGGAATTGGGGTGCACGAGGGGGGGGGGGGGGGGCTGGAGTGGGAAGGAATTGGGGTGCAGGGGGGGGGGGGGGGGGGGGGCTGGAGTGGGAAGGAATTGGGGTGCAGGGGGGGGGGGCTGGAGTGGGAAGGAATTGGGGTGCAGGGGGGGGGGAGGGGCTGGAGTGGGAAGGAATTGGGGTGCAGGGGGGGGGGGAGGGGCTGGAGTGGGAAGGAATTGGGGTGCACGAGGGGGGGGGGGGGGGGGGCTGGAGTGGGAAGGAATTGGGGTGCAGGGGGGGGGGGGGGGGGCTGGAGTGGGAAGGAATTGGGGTGCGGGGGAGGGGGGGGGCTGGAGTGGGATGGAATTGGGGTGCAGGATGGGGGGGGGGGGGGGGGGGGGGGAGAACCAGGACTGGATGGTTTCATCACCAACTTGAAGGCAGAAAACGGCTGGATGGTTTCATCACCAACTTGAAGGCAGAAAACGGCTGGATGGTTTCATCACCAACTTGAAGGCAGGAGAAAAACAGGGGTTGAGGCGGCCTTAGTGTAGGAAAGAAGTTGGAATGAGATAGTGCCGACCTCGAGGCAAAGTGTAGGAAAGAAGTTGGAATGAGATAGTGCCGACCTCGAGGCAAAGTGTAGGAAAGAAGTTGGAATGAGATAGTGCCGACCTCGAGGCAAAGTGTAGGAAAGAAGTTGGAATGAGATAGTGCCGACCTCGAGGCAAAGTGTAGGAAAGAAGTTGGAATGAGATAGTGCCGACCTCGAGGCAAAGCGTAGGAAAGAAGTTGGAATGAGATAGTGCCGACCTCGAGGCAAAGTGTAGGAAAGAAGTTGGAATGAGATAGTGCCGACCTCGAGGCAAAGCGTAGGAAAGAAGTTGGAATGAGATAGTGCCGACCTCGAGGCAAAGCGTAGGAAAGAAGTTGGAATGAGATAGTGCCGACCTCGAGGCAAAGGGAAACTGGAGCTGAACCCATCTCAGTGGAAGAGAGAAAGACAGGCAGACATGTACGAGCTGTTGTCTGCCTCACTCACTGCTCCAACTGTTTTGCCATCTGTTTCCCCTTTGGTTAGAGTGCTTTAAAAGGAGGGGGAGTGGTGTGGTAAGTGTGTGTGTGTGTGTGTGTGTGTGTGTGTGTGTGTGTGTGTGTGTGTGTGTGTGTGTGTGTGTCTGGGAGCTGTGTGTATCTGTGTTCTTGAAATGTTTGTTTTCAATCTAGCCTGTCCAATGTTTACACAACATCAATGATTAGGCTTTTGCTCACATTCCCAAGTATTTATGAAAGTGTGTTCATTTTTTAGAACCGATTGATTGTGTGTTTCAGGAGTCATTGTCTGAAGCTAAGCAGGAGATAGAATTTCTCTCCAGTTCAAGAAGGGCTATGATGACATGTACTATGGTGAGTCAGACAGAATTTCTCTCCCAGTTCAAGAAGGGCTATGATGACATGTACTATGGTGAGTCAGACAGAATTTCTCTCCCAGTTCAAGAAGGGCTATGATGACATGTACTATGGTGAGTCAGACAGAATTTCTCTCCCAGTTCAAGAAGGGCTATGATGCATGTACTATGGTGAGTCAGACAGAATTTCTCTTTCAGTTCAAGAAGGGCTTTGATGACATGTACTATGGTGAGTCAGACAGAATTTCTCTTTCAGTTCAAGAAGGGCTATGATGACATGTATATGGTGAGTCAGATAGAATTTCTCTCCCAGTTCAAGAAGGGCTATGATGACATGTACTATTGTGTCAGACAGAATTTCTGTCCCAGTTCAGGACTATGATGACATGTACTGTGGTGAGTCAGATAGAATTTCTCTCCCTGACTTGCACTGTCAGTGACGTTTCTCCCTTGCTGATCACTGTGGCCCCCACCACACAGCCACACCCTGACTTGGCCTTCACAGCCTCTGCACTGTCAGTGACGTTTCTCCCATGCTGATCACTGTGGCCCCACCACACAGCCACACCCTGACTTGGCCTCTCACAGCCTCTGCATGGCAGTGACGTTTCTCCCATGCTGATCACTGTGGCCCCCACCACACAGCACACCCTGACTTGGCCTCTCACAGCCTCTGCACTGGCAGTGACGTTTCTCCCATGCTGATCACTGTGGCCCCACCACACAGCCACACCTGACTTGGCCTCTCACAGCCTCTGCATGGCAGTGACGTTTCTCCATGCTGATCACTGTGGCCCCCACACACAGCCACACCCTGACTTGGCCTCTCACAGCCTCTGCACTGGCAGTGACGTTTCTCCATGCTGATCACTGTGGCCCCCACACACAGCACACCCTGACTTGGCCTCTCACAGCCTCTGCACTGGCAGTGACGTTTCTCCCATGCTGATCACTGTGGCCCCCACCACACAGCCACACCCTGACTTGGCCTGTCACAGCCTCTGCACTGGCAGTGCGTTTCTCCCATTGCTGATCACTGTGGCCCCACCACACAGCCACACCCTGATTTGGCCTGTCACAGCTCTGCACTGGCAGTGACGTTTCTCCCTGCTGATCACTGTGGCCCCACCACAGCCACACCCTGACTTGGCCTCTCACAGCCTCTGCACTGGCACCACAGGGAGCTGTCAGTTTGTCAGGAGGCAACCTGCCAGAGGAGACTTGGCACCGCTAGCCTGATTGTGTTCACTTCAGTGGTGTTCACTGCTGTCTGTTCACTTCAGTGGTGTTCACTGCTGTCTGTTCACTACAGTGGTGTTCACTGCTGTCTGTTCACTACAGTGGTGTTCACTGCTGCCTGTTCACTACAGTGGTGTTCACTGCTGCCTGTTCACTACGTGGTTGTTCACTGCTGCTGTTCACTACAGTGGTGTTCACTGCTGTCTGTTCACTACAGTGGTGTTCACTACAGTGGTGTTCACTGCTGCCTGTTCACTACAGTGGTGTTCACTGCTGCCTGTTCACTACAATGGTGTTCACTGCTGCCTGTTCACATCAGTGGTGTTCACTACAGTGGTGTTCACTGCTGCCTGTTCACTACAGTGGTGTTCACTGCTGCCTGTTCACTACAGTGGTGTTCAGTGCTGTCTGTTCACTTCAGTGGTGTTCACTGCTGTCTGTTCACTACAGTGGTGTTCACTTCAGTGGTGTTCACTACAGTGGTGTTCAGTGCTGCCTGTTCACTACAGTGGTGTTCAGTGCTGCCTGTTCACTACAGTGGTGTTCAGTGCTGCCTGTTCACTACAGTGGTGTTCAGTGCTGTCTGTTCATACAGTGGTGTTCAGTGCTGCCTGTTCACTACAGTGGTGTTCACTACAGTGGTGTTCACTGCTGCCTCTTCACTACAGTGGTGTTCACTGCTGGCTGTTCACTTCAGTGGTGTTCACTACAGTGGTGTTCACTGCTGCCTGTTCACTACAGTGGTGTTCAGTGTGCTGTTCACTTCAGTGGTGTTCACTACAGTGGTGTTCACTGCTGCTGTTCACTTCAGTGGTGTTCAGTGCTGCCTGTTCACTACAGTGGTGCTCACTACAGTGGTGTTCACTGCTGGCTGTTCACTTCAGTGGTGTTCATTGCTGCCTGTTCACTTCAGTGGTGTTCACTGCAGTGGTGTTCACTACAGTGGTGTTCACTACAGTGGTGTTCACTGCTGGCTGTTCATGTCAGTGGTGTTCAGTGCTGCCTGTTCACTTCAGTGGTGTTCACTACAGTGGTGTTCACTGCTGCCTGTTCACTTCAGTGGTGTTCACTGCTGTCTGTTCATACAGTGGTGTTCACTGCTGTCTGTTCACTACAGTGCTGTTCACTGCTGTCTGTTCACTACAGTGGTGTTCACCACTGTCTGTTCACTTCAGTGGTGTGCACTACAGTGGTGTTCATTGCTGCCTGTTCACTACAGTGGTTTTCACTGCTGTCTGTTCACTACAGTGGTGTTCATGCTGTCTGTTCACTTCAGTGGTGTTCACTGCTGCTTTGTCACTACAGTGGTGATCACTGCTGTCTGTTCACTTCAGTGGTGTTCACTGCTGTCTGTTCACTACAGTGGTGTTCACTTCAGTGGTGTTTTACTTCAGTGGTGTTCACTTCAGTGGTGTTCATGCTGCGTGTTCACTTCAGTGGTGTTCACTTCAGTGGTATTCACTTCAGTGGTGTTCATTGGTGCCTGTTCACTACAGTGGTTTTCACTGCTGTCTGTTCACTACAGTGGTGTTCACTGCTGTCTGTTCACTTCAGTGGTGTTCACTGCTGCTTTTTCACTACAGTGGTGATCATGCTGTCTGTTCACTTCAGTGGTGTTCACTGCTGTCTGTTCACTACAGTGGTGTTCACTTCAGTGGTGTTCACTTCAGTGGTATTCACTTCAGTGGTGTTCACTGCTGCGTGTTCACTTCAGTGGTGTTCACTGCTGTCTGTTCACTACAGTGGTGTTCAGTGCTGCCTGTTCACTACAGTGGTGTTCACTTCAGTGGTGTTCACTTCAGTGGTATTCACTTCAGTGGTGTTCACTGCTGCGTGTTCACTTCAGTGGTGTTCACTGCTGTCTGTTCACTTCAGTGGTGTTCACTTACAGAGGTGTTCACTGCTGTCTGTTCACTACAGTGGTATTCACTACAGTGGTGTTCACTGCTGCCTGCTCACTTCAGGGTGTTCACTACGTGGTGTTCACTGCTGCCTGTTCACTACAGTGGTGTTCACTGCTGTCTGTTCACTACAGTGGTGTTCATGCTGCCTGTTCACTTCAGTGGTGTTCACTGCAGTCTGTTCACTTCAGTGGTGTTTCATGCTGTCTGTTCACTACAGTGGTGTTCACTGCTGCCTGTTCATACAGTGGTGTTCATACAGTGGTGTTCACTACAGTGGTGTTCACTTCAGTGGTGTTCAGTGCTGCCTGTTCACTTCAGTGGTGTTCACTGCTGCCTGCTCACTACAGTGGTGTTCACTTCAGTTGTGTTCACTACAGTGGTTTTCACTGCTGCCTGTTCACTTCGTGGTGTTCACTGCTGGCTGTTCACTTGAGTGGTGTTCAGTGCTGCCTGTTCACTTCAGTGGTGTTCACTTCAGTGGTGTTCAGTTCTGCCTGTTCACTACAGTGGTGTTCACTTGAGTGGTGTTCACTTCAGTGGTGTTCACTTCAGTGGTGTTCACTGCTGCCTGTTCATACAGTGGTATTCAATGCTCCCTGTTCACTACAGTGGTGTTCAGTGCTGCCTGTTCATCAGTGGTGTTCACTTCAGTGATGTTCACTGCTGTCTGTTCACTACAGTGGTGTTCATGCTGTCTGTTCACTTCAGTGGTGTTCAATGCTGCCTGTTCACTACAGTGGTGTTCACTACAGTGGTGTTCACTTCAGTGGTGTTCACTTCAGTGGTGTTCACTGCTATCTGTTCACTTCAGTGGTGTTCACTGCTGCCTGTTCACTTCAGTGGTGTTCACTTCAGTGGTGTTCACTTCATTGGTGTTCACTGCTGCTGTTCACTTTAGTAGTGTTCGCTACAGTGGTGGTTCCGTGGCTGTTCATTCAGTGATATTCACTGCTGCCTGTTCACTTCAGTGGTGTTCACTTCAGTGGTGTTCACTTCAGTGGTGTTCACTTCAGTGGGGTTCATGCTGCTCTTCACTACAGTGGTGTTCACTGCTGGCTGTTACTTCAGTGGTGTTCACTTCAGTGGTGTTCACTGTAGTGGTGTTCACTTCAGTGGTGTTCACTACAGTGGTGTTCACTGCTGGCTTGTTCACTACAGTGGTGTTCATACAGTGGTGTTCACTGTAGTGGTGTTTCACTTCAGTGGTGTTCACTTCAGTGGTGTTCACTACAGTGGTGTTCACTGCTGTCTGTTCACTTCAGTGGTGTTCACTACAGTGGTGTTCACTGCTGCCTGTTCACTTCATTGGTGTTCACTGCTGCTGTTCACTACAGTGGTGTTCACTACAGTGGTGTTCACTGCGGGTCTGTTCATACAGTGGTGTTCAGTGCTGCCTTTTCACTTCAGTGGTGTTCACTGCTGCCTGTTCACTACAGTGGTGTTCACTACAGTGGTGTTCACTGCTGGCTGTTCACTACAGTGGTATTCACTACAGTGGTGTTCACTTCAGTGGTGTTCACTTCAGTGGTGTTTATACAGTGGTGTTCACTTCAGTGTTGTTCACTACAGTGGTGTTCACTACAGTGGTGTTCACTTCAGTGTTGTTCACTTTCAGTGTTGTTCATACAGTGGTGTTCACCGCTGCCTGTTCACTTCAGTGTGTTGACTTCAGTGGTGTTCACCGCTGGCTGTTCACTTCAGTGGTGTTCACTACAATGGTGTTCACTGCTGGCTGTTCACTTCAGTGGTGTTCACTACAGTGGTTGTTCACTACAGTGGAGTTCACCGCTGGTGTTCACTTCAGTGGTGTTCACTACAATGGTGTTCACTGCTGGCTGTTCACTTCAGTGGTGTTCACTTCAGTGGTGTTCACTACAGTGTGTGTTCACTACAATTGGTGTTCACTGCTGGCAGTTCACTTCAGTGGTGTTCACTACAGTGGTGTTCACTACAGTGGTGTTCACTGCTGCCTGTTCACTTCAGTGTGCTGGCTGTTCACTTCAGTGGTGTTCACTTCAATGGTGTTCACTGCTGGCTGTTCACTTCAGTGGTGTTCACTGCTGCCTGTTCAGTACAGTGGTGTTCACTACAGTGGTGTTTCATTCAGTGGTGTTCACTACAGTGGTGTTCACTGCTCCCTGTTCAGTACAGTGGTGTTCACTACAGTGGTGTTCACTTCAGTGGTGTTCACTTCAGTGGTGTTCACTACAGTGGTGTTCATTCAGTGATGGTCACGCTGTCTGTTCACTTCAGTGGTGTTCACTGCTGTCTGTTCACTTCGTGGTGTTCACTTCAGGGGTGTTCACTGCTGCTGTTCACTTCAGTGGTGTTCACTGCTGTCTGTTCACTTCAGTGGTGTTCACTGCTGTCTGTTCACTTCAGTGGTGTTCACTACTGTCTGTTCACTACAGTGGTGTTCACTGCTGCTGTTCATTCAGTGGTGTTTCACTACAGTTTTGTTCACTACAGTGGTGTTCACTTCAGTGGTGTTCACTGCTATCTGTTCATTTCAGTGGTGTTCACTGCTGTCTGTTCACTACAGTGGTGTTCACTGCTGCCTGTTCACCTCAGTGGTGTTCACTTCAGTGGTTTGTTCACTTCAGTGGTGTTCACTTCAATGGTGTTCACTGCTGCTGTTCACTTCAGTGGTGTTCACTACAGTGCTGTTCACTTCAGTGCTGTTCAGTGCTGCCTGTTCACTTCAGTGGTGTTCGCTACAGTGGTGTTCACTGCTGGCTGTTCACTTCAGTGATATTCATGCTGCCTGTTCACTTCAGTGGTGTTCACTTCAGTGGTGTTCATTCAGAGGTGTTCACTGCTGCCTGTTCACTACAGTGGTGTTCACTGCTGCTGTTCACTACAGTGGTGTTCACTGCTGCCTCTTCACTACAGTGGTGTTCATGCTGGTGGTTTGCCATCTGTGTGGTGTTCATTCAGTGGGTGTTCACTACAGTGGTGTTCACTGCTGGCTGTTCACTACAGTGGTGTTCACTACAGTGGTGTTCACTGTAGTGGTGTTCACTTCAGTGGTGTTCACTTCAGTGGTGTTCACTACAGTGGTTTTTCACCGCTGTTTGTTCACTTCAGTGGTGTTCACTACAGTGGTGTTCACTGCTGCCTGTTCACTTAAGTGGTGTTCACTGCTGCCTGTTCACTACAGTGGTGTTCACTACAGAGGTGTTCACTGCTGTCTGTTCACTACAGTGGTGTTCAGTGCTGCCTGTTCACTTCAGTGGTGTTCATGCTGCCTGGTCACTACAGTGTTGTTCATACAGTGGTTGTTCACTACAGTGGTGTTCACTTCAGTGTTGTTCACTACTGTGGTGTTCACCGCTGCTGTTCACTTCAGTGGTGTTGACTTCAGTGGTGTTCACCGCTGGCTGTTCACTTAGTGGTGTTCACTACAATGGTTGTTCACTGCTGGCTGTTCACTTCAGTGGTTGTTCACTACAGTGGTGTTCATGCTGCCTGTTCACTTCAGTGGTGTTCAGTGCTGGCTGTTCACTTCAGTGGTGTTCACTTCTTGGTGTTCACTGCTGGCTGTTCACTTCAGTGGTGTTCACTGCAGAGGTGTTCACTTCAGTGGTGTTCAGTGCTGGGTGTTCACTTCAGTGGTGTTCACTTTAGTGGTGTTCAGTACAGTGGTGTTCACTACAGAGGTGTTCACTTCAGTGGTGTTCACTACAGTGGTGTTCACGTCAGTGGTGTTCACTACAGTGGTGTTCACTTCTTAGTGTTCACTTCAGTGGTGTTCACTACAGTGGTGTTCACTTCAGTGGTGTTCACTTCAGTGGTGTTCACTACAGTGGTGTTCACTTCAGTGGTGTTCAGTGCTGGCTGTTCACTTCAGTGGTGTTACTTCAGTGGTGTTCACTACAGTGGTGTTCACTTCAGTGGGTGTTCACTTCAGTGGTGTTCACTACAGTGGTGTTCACTTCAGTGGTGGTCACCACTGTCTGTTCAGTACAGGGGTGTTCACTGCTGGCTATTCACTTCAGTGGTGTTAAACTGCTGCCTGTTCAGTAGAGTAGTGTTCACTTCAGTGGTGTTCACTGCTGTCTGTTCACTTCAGTGGTGTTCACTGCTGGCTGTTCACTTCAGTGGTGTTCACTGCTGCCTGTTCAGTACAGTGGTGTTCACTGCTCCCTGTTCAGTACAGTGGTGTTCACTGCTGCCTGTTCAGTACCAGTGGTGTTCACTGCTGCCTGTTCAGTACAGTGGTGTTCACTGCTGCCTGTTCAGTACAGTGGTGTTCACTGCTGCCTGTTCAGTACAGTGGTGTTCACTTCTGCCAGCTCACTTCAGTGGTGTTCACTGCTCCCTTTTTGATCCAGCTATGCTTCTCTGAAGCCCCCAACCTGACAAAAAACTGTTTAGTCACAGAGCCAGCATATGCCTTCTGAAGCCCAACCTGACAAAACTGTTTAGTCACAGAGCAGCATATGCCTTTCTCTGAACCCCCAATCTGACAAAAACTGTTTAGTCACAGAGCCAGCATATGCCCCTCTGAAGCCCCCAACCTGACAAAAACTGTTTAGTCACAGAGCCAGCATATGCCTCTCTGAAGCCCCCAACCTGACAAAAACTGTTTAGTCACAGAGCCGCATTGCCTCTCTGAAGCCCCAACCTGACAAAAACTGTTTAGTCACAGAGGCCAGCATATGCCCCTCTGAAGCCCCAACCTGACAAAAACTGTTTAGTTCAGAGCCAGCATATGCCCTCTGAAGCCCCCAACATGACAAAAACTGTTTAGTCACAGAGCAGCATATGCCTCTCTGAAGCCCCCAACCTGACAAAAACTGTTTAGTCACAGAGCCAGCATATGCCCTCTAATGCCCCCAACCTGACAAAAATGTTTAGTCACAGAGCCAGCATTGCCTCTTGAAGCCCCAACCTGACAAAAACTGTTTAGTCACAGAGCAGCTATGCCCTCTAAAGCCCCAACCTGACAAAAAACTGTTTGTCACAGAGCCAGCATATGCCCCTCTGAAGCCCAACCTGACAAAAACTGTTTAGTCACAGAGCCAGCATATGCCCCTCTAAAGCCCCAACCTGACATAAAATTGTTTAGTCACAGAGCCAGCATTTTGCCCCTCTGAAGCACCCAACTGACAAAACTGTTTAGTCACAGAGCCTGCATATGTCTCTCTGAAGCCCCCAACCTGACAAAAACTGTTTAGTCACAGAGCCAGCATATGCCCTCTGAAGCCCCAACCTGACAAAAACTGTTTAGTCACAGAGCCAGATATGCCTCTCTGAAGCCCCAACCTGCCCAAAAACTGTTTAGTCATAGAGCCAGCATATGCCTCTCTGAAGCCCCAACATGACAAAAACTGTTTAGTCATAGAGCCAGCATGTGCCCTCTGAAGCCCCCAACTGACAAAAACTGTTTAGTCACAGAGCCAGCATATGCCCTCTGAAGCCCCCAACCTGACAAAAATGTTTAGTCACAGAGCCAGCTAATGCCCCTCTGAAGCCCCAACATGACAAAAACTGTTAGTCATAGAGCCAGCAGGAGTGACAATGATGATGATGACATATTGAGTGTCATTTTGGCCCTAGTCTACATATGAAGCTTGAATTCTGTGTTTTTTTCATTGGGGAAACTGGGGTCATAAAAGCTGAGAGATACGGACACTGGGGTATAAAGCTGAGTGTTTAGGACACTTGTAGAGTTAGTCAGTAACTGAACAAACTGTCAGAAATGTTCTTCATCAGTGAATCAGAAATGTTCTTCATCAGTGATCAGAAATGTCTTCATCAGTGCATCAGAAATGTCTTCATCAGTGCATCAGAAATGTCTTCTCAGTGCATCAGAAATGTCTTCATCAGTGCATCAGAAATGTCTTCATCAGTGTATCAGAAATGTCTTCACAGTGCATCAGGAATGTCTTCATCAGTGCATCAGGAATGTCTTCATCAGTGTTGCATCAGAAATGTCTTCATCAGTGCATCAGAAATGTCTTCATCAGTGCATCAGAAATGTCTTCATCGTTTGAATCAGAAATGTCTTCATCAGTGCATCAGAAATGTCTTCTTTCAGTGAAGGAAACTGACACAGCTGACTGTGTCATTCCAAGTTGTCATTCACAGACCGTTGTCTGCCCCGCACTGTTGGGCTGGCCAAGACCAAAATGTCAGACCGTTGTTGCCCCCGCACTGTTGGGTGCCAAGACCAAAATGTCGACCGTTGTCTGCCCCGCACTGTTGGGCTGGTCAAGACCAAAATGTCCTTTGATGTGTGTGTGTGTGTGTGTGTGTGTGTGTGTGTGTGTGTGTGTGTGTGTGTGTGTGTGTGTGTGTGTGTGTGTGTATGTGTCTGTGTGTGTGTCTGTGTGTGTGTGTCTGTGTCTCTGTGTGTGTGCGCGTGCACACGTGTGCGTGTGCATGTGTGTGCGTGTCTGTCTGTCTGTCTGTCTGTCTGTCTCTGTGCGTGTGTCTGTGTGTTAATATGTGTCTGTGTCTTTGTATTTGTGTGTGTCTCTGTGTGTATGAAATACCTTCACATAACATGTATGCAGGCATAATGTGATTGTGACAGTGTACATACATGGCACCATCTTTTAAACATTCACAATGATGTTTTACCTTCAGGTTTTACCATCACTCTGTGCAAGATTGGTGTAGTCATTGAGACATATCATTTCAACTTTAATAAAAGTGAAACTTTACAAATGCACACACACACCACACACACACACACACACACACACCACACACACCACACACACACACACATTTTGATGGTCACACACACACACACACACACACACACACACACACACACACACACACACACACATTTTGATGGTCACACACACACACACACACACACACACACAACACACACACACACACACACACACACACACGCACGCACGCACGCACGCACACACACACACACACACACACACACAACACAGCACACACATTTTGATGGTCTTCCTATCCAATAGTTTGTCTGATTGAAATATTCTTTTTGTCATGTGCTAGAGACTGATTTTTGAAACAAAGACTGACCTTCAGATAAAAAAACAAACAGTGGACAATGAAGACTGACCTGTGGAAATCAAAGACAGAGCTATGGAGTCAGACTGACCTTAGCACAAAACTTTTGTTTGGACAATGACTAATCTATGGCAAACATTGACCAATGGACAAACACAACCTTTGAACAAAGACCGGCTTTTTAACAAAGACTGACTTTGTTTCTGGGCCCTTTCAGCCTTCATGGACAAAGAAACAGAGGAGGAGGGAATTGAAGAAGAAAACAGAAACCAGCCGTGGCCACAAAGCATGTGAGTGTTTGAGTTCCCAGAATAGAGCACCGGATGAAATATGTGTGTGTGTGTGTGTGTGTGTGTGTGTGTGTGTGTGTGTGTGTGTGTGTGTGTGTAAATGTGCGTGTGTGTGTTCATGTGTGTGTGCGTGTGCATGTGTGTGTTTTGTGACATGCATGTGCATGTGCCTATATGCAAAGCATTATGCCTGCATAAGATAAGATAATGTTGCTTATAGCCCAGCCGACCGCACAAAGGGCCACATCAGGGCTGTTATGCCTGCATGCATTTATATGTGTCAATCTTAATAACATGGAAACAATACACTTTTACTTTATAGTTTAATTGTTAGTGTTGTTTGAAAAGTGTTTGTGTTCATTTCTGTCTCCCGCCTCATTTCCAGGCCTATGCATTGAAAGGTGTTTGTGTTCATTCTGTCTCCCTCCTCATTTCCAGGCCTATGCATTGAAAGGTGTTTGTGTTCATTTCTGTCTCTGCCTCATTTCCAGGCCTATGCATTGAAAGGTGTTTGTGTTCATTTCTGTCTCCTGCCTCATTTCCAGGCCTATGCATTGAAAGGTGATTGTGTTCATTTCTGTCTCCTCCTCATTTCCAGGCTATCCATTGAAAGGTGTTTGTGTTCATTTCTGTCTCTGCCTCATTTCCAGGCCTATGCATTGAAAGGTGTTTGTGTTCATTCTGTCTCCTCCTCATTCCAGGCCTATGCATTGAAAGGTGTTTGTGTTCATTTCTGTCTCCTGCCTCATTTCCAGCCTATGCATTGAAAGGTGTTTGTGTTCATTTCTGTCTCCTGCCTCATTTCCAGGCCTATGCATTGAAAGGTGTTTGTGTTCATTTCTGTCTCCCTCTCATTTCCAGGCCTATGCATTGAAAGGTGTTTGTGTTCATTTCTGTCTCCTGCCTCATTTCCAGGCCTATGCATTGAAAGGTGTTTGTGTTCATTTCTGTCTCCTGCCTCATTTCCAGGCCTATGCATGAAAGGTGTTTGTGTTCATTTCTGTCTCCGCCTCATTTCCAGGCCTATGCATTGAAAGGTGTTTGTGTTCATTTCTGTCTCCTCCTCATTTCCAGGCCTATGCATTGAAAAGGTGTTTGTGTTCATTTCTGTCTCCTGCCTCATTTCCAGGCCTATGCATTGAAAAGTGTTTGTGTTCATTTCTGTTCCCTCCTCATTTCCAGGTCTATGCATTGAAAGGTGTTTGTGTTCATTTCTGTCTCTGCCTCATTTCCAGGCCTATGCATTGAAAGGTGTTTGTGTTCATTTCTGTCTCCTCCTCATTTCCAGGCCTATGCATTGAAAGGGTGTTTGTGTTCATTTCTGTCTCCCTCCTCATTTCCAGGCCTATGCATTGAAAAGTGTTTGTGTTCATTTCTGTCTCCCTCCTCATTTCAGGTCTATGCATTGAAAGGTGTTTGTGTTCATTTCTGTCTCCTGCCTCATTTCCAGGCCTATGCATTGAAAGGTGTTTGTGTTCATTTCTGTCTTCCTCCTCATTTCCAGGCCTATGCATTGAAAGGTGTTTGTGTTCATTTCTGTCTCCCTCCTCATTTCCAGGCCTATGCATTGAAAGGTGTTTGTGTTCATTTCTGTTCCTCCTCATTTCCAGGCCTATGCATTGAAAGGTGTTTGTGTTCATTTCTGTCTCCCTCCTCATTTCCAGGCCTATGCATTGAAAGGTGTTTGTGTTCATTTCTGTCTCCCTCCTCATTTTTAGGCCTATGCATTGAAAGGTGTTTGTGTTCATTTCTGTCTCCCTCCTCATTTCCAGGCCTATGCATTGAAAGGTGTTTGTGTTCATTTCCAGGCCTACATGTTGAAAGGTGTTTGTGTTGATTTCCAGGCCTACACGTTGAAAGGTGTTTGTGTTGATTTCCAGGCCTACACATTGAAAGGTGTTTGTGTTCATTTCCAGGCCTACACATTGAAAGGTGTTTGTGTTCATTTCAGGCCTACACGTTGAAAGACATCGAGTCGGCCAACCGCATGGAGGACCAGATTCTGACAGTGCTGAACACCGCCATTGAAGGTGAGCACCCTGCTCTGGGGACCCCTCCAACTGCGCTGTGGACACTGCAACCAGTGCAGTTACCTCTCTTACACACTTACTGCCTTAACACACTGTTCTGGCCATAGGTACGAGTCCTGTATATGCCGATTCTGTCCCTTTATTGATATTTTTGTTTGCTACTTGCTAGTTTCAAACCTTTGGTCGCAAACCACAACTGCAAAACCACCCCACACCTCCATTGGTCTCCATATTCCATATCCCAAATGAGAAACTCATTATCCATGGTGAGGGAAGCCACAGCTGGAACAAGGTGGATAACTAAGCCAGAAAATCTATTGTGTGCCCTTGACATTCAAGCAGATGATTGGAAGAAAGCCCTGCTCCTATACTGAGACAGAGATGACATCTTTGAAATCTATGAATGGTTCACTGATGAACTGAAAGAAGTTAGAGCAATGATGGAAAACAAATACACAGTTCATTGTGAATACAAATTTTGAAAACATCCTTTGAGGATTATTTCTCCCCAAGAGAATAGATCCTATGAGACCTTTAAATTCAGACATTTCTCAGAAATAGGGAGAGAGTGTAGAGGCTTTTTCACCTCACCTTCATGCTTCAGCTGTTGTCTGTGAGATGTGGGATGCTGGTGTCTGTGGCATGTGTGATGCTGGTGACTGTGGTATGTGTGATGCTGGTGTCTGTGATATGTGTGATGCTGGTGTCTGTGATGTGTGTGATGCTGGTGTCTGTGAGATGTGTGATGCTGGTGTCTGTGATGTGTGTGATGCTGGTGTCTGTGATGTGTGTGATGCTGGTGTCTGTGATGTGTGTGATGCTGGTGTATGTGTGATGCTGGTGTCTGTGATGTGTGTGATGCTGGTGTCTGTGATATGTGTGATGCTGGTGTCTGTGATGTGTGTGATGCTGGTGTCTGTGGTATGTGTGATGCTGGTGTCTGTGGTATGTGTGATGCTGGTGTCTGTGATGTGTGTGATGCTGGTGTCTGTGATGTGTGTGATGCTGGTGTCTGTGATGTGTGTGATGCTGGTGTCTGTGGTATGTGTGATGCTGGTGTCTGTGGTATGTGTGATGCTGGTGTCTGTGATGTGTGTGATGCTGGTGTCTGTGATGTGTGTGATGCTGGTGTCTGTGATATGTGTGATGCTGGTGTCTGTGATGTGTGTGATGCTGGTGTCTGTGGTATGTGTGATGCTGGTGTCTGTGGTATGTGTGATGCTGGTGTCTGTGATGTGTGTGATGCTGGTGTCTGTGATCTGTGTGATGCTGGTGTCTGTGATGTGTGTGATGCTGGTGTCTGTGATATGTGTGATGCTGGTGTCTGTGTATGTGTGTATGCTGGTGTCTGTGGTATGTGTGATGCTGGTGTCTGTGATGTGTGTGATGCTGGTGTCTGTGAGATGTGTGATGCTGGTGTCTGTGATCTGTGTGATGCTGGTGTCTGTGGTATGTGTGATGCTGGTGTCTGTGAGATGTGTGATGCTGGTGTCTGTGGTATGTGTGATGTGGTGTCTGTGAGATGTGTGATGCTGGTGTCTGTGAGATGTGTGATGCTGGTGTCTGTGAGATGTGTGATGCTGGTGTCTGTGATGTGTGTGATGCTGGTGTCTGTGATATGTGTGATGCTGGTGTCTGTGATGTGTATTGCACACAGTTCTTTTCACATCAGTACTTCCATTGTATTGCACACAGTTCATTTCACATCTGCACTTTCATTGTATTGCACACAGCTCATTTCACATCTGTACTTCCATTGTATTGCACACAGCTCATTTCACATCTGTACTTCCATTGTATTGCACACAGTTCATTTAACATCTGTACTTCCATCGTATTGCACACAATTTAGTTTACATCTGCACTTCCATTGTATTGCACACAGTTCATTTCACATCTGCACTTCCATTGTATTGCACACAGTTCATTTCACATCTGTACTTCCATTGTATTGCACACAGTTCATTTCACATCTGTACTTCCATTGTATTGCACACAGTTCATTTCACATCTGCACTTCCATTGTATTGCACACAGTTCATTTCACATCTGCACTTCCATTGTATTGCACACAGTTCTTTTCACATCTGTACTTCCATCGTATTGCACACAGTTCATGTCACATCTGTACTTTCATTGTATTGCACACAATTCATTTCACATCTGTACTTCCATCAATTTGCACAGAGTTCATTTCACATCTGCACTTTCATCATATTGCACACAGTTCATTTAACATCTGTACTTCCATTGTATTGCACACAGTTCATTTCACATCTGTACTTCCATCGTATTGCACACAGTTCATTTCACATCTGTACTTCATTGTATTGCACACATTTCATTTCACATCTGTACTTCCATTGTATTGCACACATTTCATTTCACATCTGTACTTCCATTGTATTGCACACAGTTCTTTTCACATCTGTACTTCCATTGTATTGTACACAGTTCTTTTCGCATCTGCACTTCCATTGTATTGCACACAGTTCTTTTCACATCTGCAATTCCATTGTATTGCACACAGTTCATTTCACATCTGTTCTTCCATTGTATTGCACAGAGTTCATTTCACATCTGTACTTCCATTGTATTGCACACAGTTCTTTTCACATCTGCACTTCTATCATATTGCACAAAAATCTTTTCACATCTGTACATCCATTGTATTGTACACAGTTCCTTTCACATCTGTACTTCCATCGTATTGCACACAATCCATTTCACATCTGTACTTCCATTGTATTGCACACAGTCCATTTCACATCTGTACTTCCATTGTATTGCACACAGCTCATTTCACACCTGTACTTCCATCGTATTGCACACAGTCCATTTCACATCTGTACTTCCATCGTATTGCACACAGTCCACTTCACATCTGTACTTCCATTGTATTGCACACTGTTCATTTCACATCTGTACTTCAATTGTATTGCACACAGTCCATTTCACATCTGTACTTCCATTGTATTGCACACAGTTCTTTTCACATCTGTATGTCCATTGTATTGTACACAGCTCATTTCACATCTGTACTTCCATCGTATTGCACACAATCCATTTCACACCTGTACTTTCATTGTATTGCACACAGTCCATTTCACATCTGTACTTCTATCATATTGCACAAAGTTCTTTTCACATCTGTACGTCCATTGTATTGTACACAGCTCATTTCTAATCTGTACTTCCATCGTATTGCACACAATCCATTTCACATCTGTACTTTCATTCTATTGCACACAGTCCATTTCACATCTGTACTTCCATCGTATTGCACACAGTTCATTTCACATCTGTACTTCCATTGTATTGCACACAGTTCATTTCACATCTGTACTTCCATTGTATTGCACACAGCTTCTTTCACATCTGTACTTCCATTGTATTGCACACATTTTATTTCACATCTGTACTTCCATTGTATTGCACACAGTCCATTTCACATCTGTACTTCCATTGTATTGCACACATTTCATTTCACATCTGTACTTCATTGTATTGCACACAGTTCATGTCACATCTGTACTTCATTGTATTGCACACAGTTCATTTCACATCTGTACTTCATTGTATTGCACACAGTTCATTTCACATCTGTACTTCATTGTATTGCACACAGTTCCTTTCACATCTGTACTTCCATCGTATTGCACACAATCCATTTCACATCTGTACTTCCATCGTATTGCACACAATCCATTTCACATCTGTACTTCCATCGTATTGCACACAGCTCCTTTCACATCTGTACTTCCATTGCATTGCACACAGCTCATTTCACATATGTACCACCATTGTATTGCACAATCATAGTACTTCTCTGACACTGTAGTTCCACCAAACAGCTCAGAATACTTCTCCCATCTGTAGCTCTGTCAGAATACTTCTCCCATCTGTAGCTCTGTCAGAATACTTCTCCCATCTGTAGCTCTGTCAATCGCACAGAGTAGAACAGGTTGGTTGTTTGTTGGATGTGTTTGTGTACATGTGTGTGTATTTTCTTATGCATGAGTATTGTGTGTGCATTTTGTAATAGTATGTGTGTGTGTGTGTGTCTGTGTGTGTGTGTGTGTGTGTGTGTGTGTGTGTGTGTGTGTGTGTGTGTGTGTGTGTGTGTGTGTTTGTGAAAATTTGGCTAATTCCCAGCCCTGTTTGTGTGCTTGTGTATGTGTATTGTGTGTGCGTGGTGTGTGTGTGTGTGTGTGTGTGTGTGTGTGTGTGCGTGTGTGTGTGTGCGTGTGCGTGTGTGTGTGTGTGTGTGTGTGTGTGTGTGTCTGTGTGTTGCAGAGTTTGACAAGTTCCTGGAGGGCCACAAGCAGGAGCTGAAGGAGAAGGTAGTGAGTCAGGACATGACGGACACTGAGCTCGACCTGCAGGACATTGAGCTGGACGAGGCTGACCAGGAGGTGAGTCAGGCCGCCATGCTGTTGATGCCTCACTGAGCACGGAATGTGTATTTTGAAAGTGTTTTCGCATTAACTCATTCAAGAAAAGGGGATGGTTGGAAATCATAATTATATGGCATTTAATTATACATGGTATGATGATGTCTGAACTTTGTTCAAGTTGTAAACAAACAGCATGGAATGTGTTCCCTTGCCTCAGTAATGGATTAGTTCTACATTGTACTGCTGGTGTCTAAAGTTGTTTGTTTGTTTGTGCTTTTCAAACTCAACTGGCCTCCACTGCAAATGGTACATCACACTTTCCAACACATGTTGTTTCTCTGCCTGTCGGCTCCATGACATAGTACATCACATGTTGTTTCTCTGCCTGTTGGCTCCATCATCACACAGTACATCACATGTTGTTTCTCTGCCTGTTGGCTCCATCATGACATAGTACATCACATGTTGTTTCTCTGCCTGTTTGCTCCATCATGACATAGTACATCACATGTTGTTTCTCTGCCTGTTGGCTCCATCATCACAAGTACATCACATGTTGTTTCTCTGCCTGTTGGCTCCATCATGACATAGTACATCACATGTTGTTTCTCTGCCTGTTGTCTCCATCATGACATAAGTACATCACCTGTTGTTTCTCTGCCTGTTGCTCCATGACATAGTACATCACATGTTGTTTCTCTGCCTGTTGGCTCCATGACATAGTACTCACATGTTGTTTCTCTGCCTGTTGGCTCCATCATGACATTAGTACATCACATGTGTTTCTCGGCCTGTTGCTCCATGACATAGTACATCACATGTTGTTTCTCTGCCTGTTGGCTCCATCATGACATAGTACATCACATGTTGTTCTCTGCCTGTTGGCTCCATGACATAGTATATCACATGTTGTTTCTCTGCCTGTTGGCTCCATGACATAGCACATCACATGTTGTTTCTCTGCCTGTTGGCTCCATGACATAGTACATCACATGTTGTTTCTCTGCCTGTTGGCTCCATCATGACATAGTGGATCACATGTTGTTTTCTCTGCCTGTTGGCTCCATGACATAGTACATCACATGTTGTTTCTCTGCCTGTTGGCTCCATGACATAGTACATCACATGTTGTTCTCTTGCCTGTTGGCTCCATCATGACATATTACTCACTGTTGTTTATCTGCCTGTGTGCCCCATGACATAGTACAAACACATGTTTTTTTCTCTGCCTGTTGGCTCCATGACATAGTACATCACATGTTGTTTCTCTGCCTGTTGGCTCCATCATGAATCGTACATCACATGTTGTTCTCTGCCTGTTGGCTCCATCATGACATAGTACATCACATGTTGTTTCTCTCTGCCTGTTGGCTCCATCATGACATAGTCCATCACATGTTGTTTCTCTGCCTGTTGGCTCCATGACATAGTACATCACATGTGTTTCTCTGCCTGTTGGCTCCATCATGACATAGTACATCACATGTTGTTTCTCTGCCTGTTGGCTCCATGACATAGTACATCACATGTTGTTTCTCTGCCTGTTGGCTCCATGACATAGTACATCACATGTTGTTTCTCTGCTGTGTGCCCCATGACATAGTACAACACATGTTGTTTCTTCTCTTGTTGGCTCCATCATGACATAGTACATCACATGTTGTTTCTCTGCCTGTTGGCTCCATGACATAGTACACACATGTTGTTTCTCTGCCTGTTGCTCATCATGACATAGTTAACATCACATGTTGTATTTTCTGCCTGTTGGCTCCATGACATAGTACATCACATGTGTTTCTCTGCCTGTTGGCTCATCATGACATAGTACATCAACTGTGTTCTCTGCCTGTTGGCTCCATGACATAGTACATCACATGTTGTTTTCTCTGCCTGTTGGCTCCATCATGACATAGTACATCACATGTTGTTTTCTCTGCCTGTTGGCTCCATGACATAGTCCATCACATGTTGTTTTCTCTGCCTGTTGGCTCCATGACATAGTACATCACATGTTGTTTCTCTGCCTTGTGCCCCATGACATAGAACAACACATGTTTTTTCTCTGCCTGTTGGCTCCATCATGACATAGTACATCACATGTTGTTTCTCTGCCTGTTGGCTCCATCATGACATAGTACATCACATGTTGTTTCTCTGCCTGTTGGCTCCATGACATAGTACATCACATGTTGTTTCTCTGCCTGTTGGGTCTATGACATAGTACATCACATGTTGTTTCTCCTGCCTGTTGGCTCTATGCATAGTACATCACATGTTGTTTCTTCCTGTTGGCTCCATGACATAGTCCACACATGTTTGTTCTCTGCCTGTTGGCGCCATGACACAGTACATCACATGTTGTTTCTCTGCCTGTTGGCTCCATCATGCATAGTACATCACATGGTTTTTTCTGCCGTTGCTCATGACATAGTACATCACATGTTGTTTCTCTGCTGTTGGCTCCATGACATAGTACATCACATGTTGTTTCTCTGTGTTGCTCCATGACACAGTCCATCACATGTTGTTTCTCTGCTGTTGGCTCCATGCACAGTACATCACATGTTGTTTCTCTGCCTGTTGGCTCCATCCTGACATAGTACATCACATTTTGTTTCTCTGCTGTTGGCTCCATGACATAGTACATCACATTTGTTTCTCTGCCTGTTTCCAGACAAGCCATCCAGTGTTTCTCTCCTTTGGCCCCATGACATAGTCCAACACATTTGTTTCTCCTCCCTTTTGGCTCTATGACTAGTCCTCACATTTTTTTTTTCTCTGCCTTTTGGCTCCATACATAGTAATCACATTTTTTTTTCTGCCTTTGGCTCCATGACAAGTACATCACAGTTTTTTTTCTCTTTGTTGGATCCATATGACAAGTCATCACTGTTGTTTTTCCTGCCTTTTTGGCCCCAAACGACATAGTCCATCACATTTGTTTCTCTCCTGTTGGCTCCATGACAATCACACATGTTGTTTCTCTGCCTTTTGGGCTCCATCAGACATAGCCATCCATTTTTTTTCTGCCTGTTGCTCCATGACATAGACATCAAAAATGTTTTTTCTCCTGTTTGGCTCTATACATAGTACATCACATGTTGTTTTCGTCGTTGGCTCTATACATAGTCCATCACATGTTGTTTCTCTGCCTGTTGCTCCATACACAAAAAAACACAGTTTTTTCTCTGCCTTTTGGCACATGACACAGTACTCACATTTTTTCTCTGCCGGGTTGGCCCCCAGCTGAGGGGGGCCAGCACAGGTTCGAGCGACGTCACTCCATGAGATGGACTGGGCTGCTCCGAAAGCACAACACCATGCTAAGGGAAATGAAAGTCGGGGAAAGCAACCCCAAATGAATGAGTCCCAAGTTAGTCGCCCCAAGTGTAATCACCCCAAGTGAAGTCAGCTCCAAGTTCATCAACCAGAAAAAACCCCGAAATGTCATTCAGGGGCCCTTTAAGTACCCCCAATGTCAGTGAACTGAAACAATAAACCCTCAAGTCCTGTGTGTAAGTGAATGGTCAAAATAAGCCCCCAAGTCCTGTGTATAAGTGAATCGTGACAATAAGCCCTCAAGTCCCGTGTGTAAGTGAATGGTCAAAATAAGCACCCCCAAGTCCTGTGTATAAGTGAACATGACACTAAGCCCCCAGGTCCTGTGTATAAGTGAACCATGACAATAAGCCCCCAGGTACCTGTGTGTAGGTGAACCATGACAATAAGCCCCCAAGTCCTGTGTGTATGTGAACCATGACAGTAAGCCCCCAAGTCCTGTGTGTAAGTGAACCATGACAGTAAGCCCCCAAGTCCTGTGTGTAGGTAAACCATGACAATAAACCCCCAAGTCCTGTGTGTAGGTAAACCATGACAATAAGCCCCCAAGTCCTGTGTGTAGGTGAACCGTGACAATAAGCCCCCAAGTCCTGTGTATAAGTGAACCGTGACAATAAGCCCCCAAGTCCTGTGTATAAGTGAACCGTGACAATAAGCCCCCAAGTCCTGTGTGTAGGTGAACCGTGACAATAAGCCCCCAAGTCCTGTGTGTAGGTGAACCGTGAGAATAAGCCCTCAAGTCCTGTGTGTAGGTGAACCATGACAATAAGCCCCAAGTCCTGTGTGTAAGTGAACCATGACAATAAGCCCCCAAGTCCTGTATGTAGGTGAACCGTGACAATAAGCCCCCAAGTCCTGTGTGTAAGTGAGCCATGACAGTAAGCACCAAAGTCCTGTGTGTAGGTGAACCGTGACAATAAGCCCCTAAGTCCTGTGTGTAAGTGAACCATGACAATAACCCAAGTCCTGTGCGTAGGTGAACTGTGACAATAAGCCCCCAAGTCCTGTGTGTAAGTGAACCATGACAGTAAGCACCAAAGTCTTGTGTGTAGGTGAACCATAACAATAAGTCCCCAAGTCCTGTGTGTAGGTGAACCATGAAAAGTAAACCCAAGTGTAAGTGAGCCTGGTTATGATGTACAGTTCAAATGTACCAGCAGTGTGTTGACATGATTGTGTTTGACAGATCAGATGTCTTGGCTTTCTGTTAACTCGATTATGAAATGCAGTTCAGATGTACTAGCTGTGTGTTCACCTAGTGATGATGTGCAGTACAGATGTATTGGTTTTGTGCTTTCCTTTTAGTTCAAATGTACTAGCTGTGTGTTCACCTAGTGATGATGAACAGTACAGATGTATTCGTTATGTGCTTTCCTTTTAGTTCAGATGTACTAGCTGTGTGTTCACCTAGTGATGATGAACAGTACAGATGTATTCGTTGTGTGCTTTCCTTTTAGTTCAAATGTACTAGCTGTGTGTTCACCTAGTGATGATGAACAGTACAGATGTATTCGTTATGTGCTTTCCTTTTAGTTCAGATGTACTAGCTGTGTGTTCACCTAGTGATGATGAACAGTACAGATGTATTCGTTGTGTGCTTTCCTTTTAGTTCAAATGTACTAGCTGTGTGTTCACCTAGTGATGATGAACAGTACAGATGTATTCGTTGTGTGCTTTCCTTTTAGTTCAAATGTACTAGCTGTGTGTTCACCTAGTGATGATGAACAGTACAGATGTATTCGTTATGTGCTTTCCTTTTAGTTCAAATGTACTAGCTGTGTGTTCACCTAGTGATGATGAACAGTACAGATGTATTCGTTGTGTGCTTTCCTTTTAGTTCAGATGTACTAGCTGTGTGTTCACCTAGTGATGATGAACAGTACAGATGTATTCGTTATGTGCTTTCCTTTTAGTTCAAATGTACTAGCTGTGTGTTCACCTAGTGATGATGAACAGTACAGACTTGTCCATGTTGGCTGTTTCAGGAAAAAGAAAGACACAGGGCGGTCAAAGAACTCGGATGGAAAAGGTGTGGCACAACTGTATTGTCTGTCTCTTCCTCGTTGTCAGTACCAGTCTGTCTGTCTGCCCGTCTGTCTGTCTGTCTGTCTGACTGTCTGTCTGTCTGTCTGTCTGTCTGTCTCTCTCTCTCTCTCTCTCTCTCTCTCTCTCTCTCTCTCTCTCTCTCTCTCTCTCTCTCCCCCCATCCGTCCCTCCCTCTGTACATGTATGTATAGATAGGTGTACACACACACTCACACACACACATGGACGCATGCACGCTCACATTCACACACATGTGCATGCACACACACACACACACAAAACACACACACACACACACACACACACACATACATGCATACATACATTGACATAGATATGGTCACCATTGACAAAAGACGATGTTTTCACAAGAAGCCATCTTTTGACCACTGTTTAACTCTTACCAGTTCTAACATTTTAGCAATTTACCTAGATATACTGTCGTTTCATGAATGTTGAATGAAAAGCAATGCAAACACTATGATATAGGCACACACATCATAATGCATCATTTGAAAGAGAAATAAATATAGTTTAGGACAAAATCATTAGAAAAAAATCAGTCTGGTTAGATGTCAGTTATGATCTCTTGTGGTATCAAATTGTTGTCTTTCAGTCGTAAAATCACAGTGAATATGTTTAACATATTCAAGGATGATGGGAAATGTCATCGTTATTTTTAGTTAATTTTTTTTCATTTTCAAAGGAGTGAACTGGTGAGAATTAATCACTAAATTCAGATTCCTGTTGAAAAGTCATTTCTGTTGAAAATGCTTTTTTTCATGCTTTCATTGTGTGATGTCTCGTAATTTTAGGTCATACTGTTTGTACTTCTCCATTCCATATTGTCATGTGCCTGTAGTGTGCTGGTGCCCTGTGTGTGTGTGTGTGTGTGTGTGTGTAAATATTTGTTTGTGTGTGTGTGTGTTCAAATGCATGTGTGTATGTGTAGTCATGTGTGTATGTGTGTGATTATGTGCATGAATGTGTTTGTGTTGATGTGAAGGGGATGGGTGATGTGCTTAGTAGACAAAATACAGTTTTGGTGTGTCTTCATGTACAATCGATGGGCGCAGATGTAGAGAGGTGTATGAAAATTGTGCGGTTGTTTTTTTTAAATATATTTTTTGTGAATGAGCTCAGCACAGATGGGGTGTACGTGAATCATGATCAGTGTTACCAGTATTGACAAAGGACCAGTGCTTTGTTCAGGGGAGACCATCCTATGATGCTCATTATTAGTGGTAGCCTTGTTAACAGAGAGCCTATGGTGTGTTCAGGGGAGATCATCCCATATTACTCATTATCGGTGGTAACGGTATTGACAAAGGACCAGTGCTGTGTTCAGGGGAGATAATGACCAGTGCTGTGTTCAGGGGAGATAATGACCAGTGCTGTGTTCAGGGGAGAAGATGACCAGTGCTGTGTTCAGGGGAGATAATGACCAGTGCTGTGTTCAGGGGAGATAATGACCGATGCTGTGTTCAGGGGAGATAATGACCAGTGCTGTGTTCAGGGGAGATAATGACCAGTGCTGTGTTTAGGGGAGATGATGACCAGTGCTGTGTTCAGGGGAGATAATAATCAGTGCTGTGTTCAGGGGAGATGATGACCAGTGCTGTTACAGTTCAGGGGAGATAATGACCAGTGGTGTTTCAGGGGAGGTAATGACCAGTGGTGTGTTCAGGGGAGATAATGACCAGTGGTGTGTTCAGGGGAGATGATGACCAGTGCTGTGTTCAGGGGAGATAATGACCAGTGCTGTGTTCAGGGGAGATAATGACCAGTGCTGTGTTCAGGGGAGATAATGACCAGTGGTGTGTTCAGGGGAGATGATGACCAGTGCTGTGTTCAGGGGAGATGATGACCAGTGCTGTTTTCAAGGGAGATAATGACCAGTGGTGTGTTCAGGGGAGATAATGACCAGTGCTGTGTTCAGGGGATATCCTTTTAATACTCATTTTTGGTGGTACTGGTATTGACAAAGGACCAGTGCTGTGTTCAGGGGAGATAATGACCAGTGCTGTGCTCAGGGAGATAATGACCAGTGCTGTGTTCAGGGGAGATAATGACCAGTGCTGTGTTCAGGGGAGATAATGACCAGTGCTGTGTTCAGGGGATATCCTTTTTTACTCATTTTTGGTGGTACCGGTATTGACAAAGGACCAGTGCTGTGTTCAGGGGAGATAATGACCAGTGCTGTGCTCAGGGGAGATAATGACCAGTGCTGTGTTCAGGGGAGATGATGACCAGTGTTGTGTTGAGGTGGGAGGGGGGGGGGGTAATGATCAGCAGTGGTGTGTTCAGTGCTGTATTCAGGGGAGATAATGACCAGTGCTGTGTTCAGGGGAGATAATGACCAGTGGCGTGTTCAAGGGAGATAATGACCAGCGCTGTGTTCAGGGAGGATGATGACCAGTGCTGTGTTCAGGGAACGGCAAATGAAACAAACTGCGGCGTTACTGAAACACGACAAAAAAGCAGAAGAGCACACAAAACATAGGAGGTAAAATACCTTGAACTCCACTCACCCTCCCTTCCACTGTCCCTCTGTCTACTTCACTCACCACTTTGACTTCACAAGGGAAGTATTGTGCATGTTTATGTCTGTACTTTTTTTGTTTGTCGCTGAGGAAGGCATTTTGCCGAAAATTTCTTGTCCTGTTTTGTGTCGTGCAATAAATCGTCGTTACTTCACACTTTGTTTTGTGTGCTCTTCTGCTTTTTTGTCGTGTGTTCAGGGAAGATAATGGCCAGTGGTGCGTTCAAGGGAGATAATGACCAGTGGTGTGTTCAGGGGAGATGATGACCAGTGCTGTGTTCAGGGGAGATGATGACCAGTGCTGTGTTCAGGGGAGATGATGACCAGTGCTGTGTTCAGGGGAGATGATGACCAGTGCTGTGTTCAGGGGAGTCAATCCTGTGGGCGGGGCTGGATGAGGACCCGGGGCAGGAGGAGGTGGTGGACCCCTTCATCCCCCAGGAGCGGGTGTTCAGCAAGTACGCCGCCATGCTCTATACCTCCAATAACAGCGGCAAGACCTTTGAGGAGTTCAAGGACGCCAAGTTCTGTGCCAGCTGTGGGGAGAAGGTGAGGCGCCCTTCCTCTGTCTGAAATGGTTGCTCTCCTTTGTTCTTGTCAATCTCTGTTTTTCAGTTTTGGCTTATTTGTGATTTGTGTATATGTGACTGATATGTTTTTTCACTCACACACACACCACACACACACACACACACACACACACACACTCACTCACACACACACACACACAACACACACACACCACACACACACACACACACACACGCACACACATGCACACACACACACACACACACACACACACACACTGTCAAGAGCTGTCTGGTTGTGTGAAGGAGTGCGTGGATGAGGCAAAAGGTTGTGTGGATCATGTGCTCCTACCAGGAACTGATATGTAGAATCTACTGACGATGGGTGTTGATTTTCCACACAAAAACTGTCAGTGTTCCTTGGACTTTCAACACGACAGTGAACGAGTGCTAATGGCTGAAAGTTCTCTGATCCTTCTGTGGTGAAAATACTGCAAGCTTTGCACTGTGAGCAGAATTTGCACAGCATACAGTTTGATGAGTTCAATGTCAGCCACTGAACCTAGTCAAAGTACACCGTTACTGTTGACAAATTGTTTGGTCTGTTTACAATGAGTCAGCACTGATGGTTGTGTCAGTCTGTTGGGGCTGATGTTCTGGTTGTGGTGGCTGGAAAAATCTGAATTTCAACAGTGTTCGCTAGTGTTTCATTTTTTTTTTTTTTGGCCATCTTCACTTTAGACCAATTTTGATTGATTTCTATGTTTGACTTTTGCCATGTGGGCAAATGGGGAGAGTGAACTGCAACAACCAATGATCATTTCACTGCCAGCATACTGGATGTAAGGTCTTTGCTGATGTAGCGAGATATGTCAAGGGAAAGAACTCTTTACAGCCTGTGCATTCTTAACTTGTCATCCCTTTGTACTTTGACTGAAACCTCCTTCTGTTATGAGACTCCCTGTTGTAAAATCAGCACCTGTTCACACCCTTTGATTAATTTCTTAACGCTTTCATTCTTTTTTTTTTCTTTTCTTTTCTTTCTTTTTTTGTATATTTGCTTTTATATTTCAATACATGATTTACCCCCATGTGTGTGTGATGTGAATCCTGACATGGTTAAAGAAAATGTTTAATTTGGTGTTCTCTGACTGTCATCTTGTGCTATTTTGTTGAAGTTTTAGATTGAACATTAAATTACCTATATGTCAACGGTGGTATATCAGTTGCAAATGGACAGTGCATACACAGTGATACATTAGTTGTGAAACAGAACATACACAATGTAAAATGGACTGAGCGCATGCAATGCCATATCAATGGTGAAATGGTCAGGTTGTAAACAATGCCATTCCCAAAGACAGAACATAATTATACACTGGCTTGTTGTGAATTCATGTGTGTGACTTTTGTGCCGTCCACTAGACCTGTCTTCTTGGCGGCTTATTCTGGCTTCTCCGTGCACTGTAGTTCCATTGCTGTCAGCCTGTCGGCAGACCACATGAACCAGTTTGTGTGGTCATGCAGCAGACCACATGAAGCAGTCTGTGTGGTCATGAGCAGACCACATGAAGCAATCTATGTGGTCATGCAGCAGACCACATGAAGCAGTTTGTGTGGTCATGCAGCAGACCACATGAAGAAATATATGTGGTCATGCAGCAGACATGTTGAAGCAATCTGTGTGGTCATGCAGCAGACCAGTTGAAGCAATCTGTGTGGTCATGCAGCAGACCACATGAAGCAATCTATGTGGTCATGCAGCAGACCACATTAAGCAATCTGTGTGGTCATGCAGCAGACCACATGAAGCCATCTGTGTGGTCATGCAGCAGACCACATGAAGCAGCCTGTGTGGTCATGCAGCAGACCACATGAAACAGTCTGTGTGGTCATGCAGCAGACCACATGAAGCAATCTATGTCGTCATGCAGCAGACCACATGAAGCAGTTTGTGTGGTCATGCAGCAGACCACATGAAGAAATCTATGTGGTCATGAAGAAGACAACTTGAAGCAGTCTGTGTGGTCATGCCGCAGACCACATGAAGCAATCTATGTGGTCATGCCAGCAGACCACATGAAGAAATCTTTGTGGTCATGTCAGCAGACCACATGAAGCAATCTGTGTCATCATGCAGCAAGACAAAATGAACGTCTGGAGTGGTCAGCCTGCGGACCAATGAAGCGGTCTGTGTGTATAAGGTAGCCCACTAGAGAAGACACTGCACTGTTCAGGAGTCATCCTGGTGTGTGGCAATATCATGACATGGTACATTGTCTGCTTGGAAATATAAAGACAAGGTTATTATTGTACTGTTGGCATATCATGACATGGTATATTGTTCATGTTGGAATATCATTGAATAGGTATATTGTCCTGTTGGACATATCAGGACCCATAAGTATATTGTCCTGTTGAATATATGACATAGGTAAATTGTCCTGTTGACATATCATGACATAGGTTTTTGTACAGTTTGCATATATCACATAGGTACATTGTCCATGTTGACTTATCATGACATAGGTACATTGTCTGTTAG
>JAFLJL010018261.1:0-22500 GCA_018398815.1 Conus ventricosus
GGCACTTTCGCTTAACCGTCTTCGACTGTACAAACAGTTTATCGTTATAATTTTGCTCATATTGTGATTTTCTGTCCAACGCTTGAATTTAACAAAGCATATTATGATAGAAGGTTTATATGGACAGATGATGACATATATTTAGTTGATCCTAGCAATAAGCTAAGTGAGTGTTTAGAATACTTTTATACATTTTTTAAGGGAACGCAGACACTATTTATTATAGATGACTGCTCGGCAGAAAAAGGCATAGTTAAAAAAAGAAACGCTTTGTCAAAACTGGCTTTCAGTGGAAGACATGCTGGGATAAGTGTGTGGATTTTATGTCAGAAATATAACTCGGTTTTAAAAGACTTTAGAGAACAGTTAAAGACTGTAGTTTTATTTCACATGAAAATGATCAGGAAAAACACAGGATTAAGCAAAAACTAAAATCTGAAAAGTTTAGTAAATTAGTATTAAAAACGGATAATCCTACACAGTATGTATGTTTGTAGATAATCGTTATTTTTTTGGTTATTGAAGTCTTACTTATCAGAGAACTAATAAATATTCATTCTGGCGTCACCCGGTCGAAACTGGTTGAGACCGGGTGAGCCAGAATGAATATTTTTTTGGTTCCCCCTCCCTCCCCCCCCTCTCTCTCTCTTTTCCTCTCTCTCTCTCCCAAAACCGCCAAAACCCCACCCAAAACCCCACACCAGGGAAACCAGGGCCGTGCAACCCCCAAAAAACCCCTTTTTGGTTTTTGTCTTCCCCTATTTTAATTTTTTCGATTTCCCCCACCTTAAATGCTTTTTTTTATTTTTAGGAAAAATTAAAAAAAAGGAACCCAAAATTGGGGGTTTTCTAGCGGGGTTCCCGAATTGTATTTTTGCAAAAGGGAAAAATTTTTAAATTTTTTTTAATGATAAAAAATTTTTTGGAAATTAAAATCGTTTTTTTTTGAAAATAAAAAAAAGGAACCCAAAAAATTTGCGGCCATTTTTTTCCTTAACGGCGGGGCCCCCAAAGTAAATATTAAAACAAAGAAGGTGGTTTAAAATTAATTTTCAAATGCAAACATTTTGAAAAGGGGTTTTACTTATGAAAAAAAATTTTAACAAAATTTCCCTCCCTTTATAGGGAATTTTCAAGTGGGTGCCAAAGTTTTACCCTCCTTAAAAGGGGTTGGTTTTGGGGGGGTTTTACAGCTAGGCTTTAACCAAGGAACCCCCCCCCCCCCCCCCCCCAAAACTTGGGCCCACGTCCCCCCCCCCCGCCCCCCCCCCCCCCCCCCCCCTCCCCCCCCTCCCCCCCGCCCCCCAACCCCCCCCCCCCCCCGGCCCCCCCGGCCCCCCCCCTTCGGGTAGGGGGGGTTGTTGTCACAGTCGGTGTTGGTCGTGGGTTGGGTTCCCGGGGACCCACACGTCGCCCCCTTGGCTTCAAGTAGGGGAAGGGCGTCGGCAGGGGGTTGTTGAAGCTGTCTGGCTGGTTTGGTGGGAAAGGAGCTGACTTTGAGGGGTCCTTTACTCGAGGGGGGGTAGCGAGCAAAATGCGAAAAACTTCTCCAAACCCCTTTTCGTCTGCTGGCAGTGTCACTGCCCCCTTTTTGCGAGGCGCCCTTTTCCGGGTTCCGGGGTGAACGAGTGCGTTCCCACCCCTATACTCGTGGTCACTACACCCCCCCCGACTTTAAAAAAAAGTTTCCCAATGAGTGTAGCCCCTTTCGCAAAGCCCGGGTCCGGCTACCCTCCGCAAAACAGCTGAAAGGCCAGAGCATTCGGGCAACGGGTCCAAAAGCTCCTCCACAGGAAATCGAAAAGCATTGGTGCCAACACTCGGCCCCCTGGAAGAGCTGGTTGGGTGCAGACCACGGCTTTTTGGGGAGGGGGAAATATGGAGCGCCCGGGTCTCCAAAGGGGGCGGTCCCGGTCCATCCCCCTTTATCCCTTTTTTTCTGCTCCGGGTAAAGGACCGGGGCTAACCGGGTAAACCCAAATTGGACATTGGGGAAGGGGCCCCCACCCCCGGGTCCGGACTTTCTAACCCCCCGCGAAAAAGTAAACTTTTAAAAAACGCTGCCAGGGGGTAAAACCACCCGGGAAAACCAGGCCGGGGGGGGGGGCTTTTCGGTAAGCCTCTCCCCCACCCATCCCCGGGCCCTTCCCCTCGGCAGTGAAAGCCCCCAAAACCCTGGTGGGGTGAGCCCAAAGGGGCAGAATCCTCTGGAGAATTCAAAGCCCCCGGGGACCGGCCCCTCAATTGGCATCTGTGGTCGGCCCCAATCCCCCCGCGGCCACCCGGGCGATGAAAAAGTTCCCGCGGGCTAACGAGGACTCTCTCCATATCCCGACCACCCAAATGTCGAACAACGTTTGGGGATGCACCCCAACCGCCTCCCCCCCAAATACCCCTTGGGGTCCCCGAACAAGACCTTGGAGGGGGGGTTGGAGACGGGACCGCAAGGGGGGCACAATTTTCCCCCCAATTGGACCCCTTTTTCCATCCTCAGGGGAAGGGTCCCATCCGCACACCCCTCAGATTGGAGCCCGGGGGAGCTGAAATTGCTTTGATAGCCCTTTCCAGGTGGATGGCATAAAAACCCCGGGGAAGCTGATTTTGGGGTAAATGGCTGCCTGGGCAGGCCCCAAAAACCTCCGGCGAGGAAAATAAACCCTCCAGTACTCACTCTCCGGGTGGTCCATCCGCGCCACCATTTAGCAGCACCCCCTCCAGTGGCCCAAAAAGGGGGTGATTTCCGGGGGTTAAAAGCTGGAAGTAGTCGGCCCCGGGCTCCCCAACGTATTGACAAAAGTTTGCCCTTAGCCTCCCTCTCCCTCCAAGTTTGTGTGCATCTTTGGGGGTGGAAAAGGAGCCCGCTGCATGTTGAGGAACCAAAACCAAGCCCTTTCCCACGACCGACGACTTGAACACCAGCCCCTTTGGCCTTTTAACAAGGGCCTTTCCCTTTCGCCACTTAAAACCACTTTTTTCCTGTTTGGGGGGGGCACCCTTTTCGTCAAAAACCCCCGGGGGAAGGTATGTTAAAGGGAAATCCCCTTTCGGGCCCCCACTAGCCCCCTCGCAGCCCGGTACCATACACCTTCCCCCCGGGGACTCAAAGGCAGATGTGACTGGCACAGGAAACGGCCTCCCTGGGGCCCAACCGAAGAGGGGGTAAAGGGTAGCGCGGGATCGCCTTAGGCAGCTTACCCCCCTTTTTTTTCTTCCCCCCTCCGGCCGAACCCGGTTTTAGTTTTTTCCCCCCCCCTGCCTCCTCACTCGCAGTCCCTCCAAAAAAAGGGGGGTGAATAAAGGCCCTTTCTGCGGGGCCGTTTCGGGGAACCTTACCTTGAGCCTCTCAAACGTGCTGGGCTGCCCGCTTTTGCCCCGACGCTCTAATTTCCCGGAGGCTCCCAAGTCCGGAACACCCCTTTTTGGGAGGGGGTTTGGTATTTGGGGGCCTAAACCCCCCCCTGTCGCCGTACCGCCCAGGGGGCCATCCCAAAGATGAGGAAGAGCACCCGCAGCATTTGGCATTTCCGGGGAAACGACTCTCAGGGGCGACTCCCGGGGGGAGACAACCCGGGGAAATTTTCCCCCAGAACCCCATCAGGGCGAGGTTGTCGGGGAATGCCCCTCCCTCACACCCCGGGGGGCCCACCCCTCGCGGGGGGCCCTCGAAAAGGCTTTCCCAAATTGGGGCCCGGTCAGCAAGCGTATGCAAGGCCCCCCCCCCAAATTGCTGGGAGGCTTTTTTGGCTTCCCCCGGGGTCCAGACCGCGAAGTGACAGGTGCCACTTTTTCCGGGATCCCCCTTATAAAATTCGAAAACGGGATAAGTCTGCATCGCCCTGGAAACCTTTCCCTTCAGCCACCCCCTTGGGGAAAGGGCACCCCGTGCTTGGCGACAGCGACCACCCGGAGAAGCTTTCTTAAAACGTCGTCCTCGGACGCCCTTTGGAAAGCCAGGGGTTTCCGCCCCAAAACTGATCTGTGTGCGGGAACAGCCGACCGACGCAAACAACCCTCAGCGCCCCTCCAGGCGTTAAATTGCCCGGGGGCCCCTCCTGAAAAAAAAAAATTTCTGTCTAAAAAGCTCCCTGCCTGAAGCCCCTGCACTTGTACTTTTTCTATCAAGGGCGTAAATTGGCGGTGCGTTAACAACCCCCGATCCATGGTACCATCCGGCAGAAGTCGCATTGGGAAACAAAAAAACGCCCCCCCCAAATGCTTCCTGCAGAAGCTTTTAAACCCCCCCTGTTTTCATCCTCCGCCCTTCTTTTCTTTGGGTGACTTGAACCGCTGAACCCCATGCGGGCAGTTTCCTTTCCCTGCAGGGCCCTTCAGGGGCATGGTTTGCCCACAAAGGGCCCGAGTTTCGGAGTTTGACCTGATACAGGTAAGCAGACAGCTTTCTCCATTGCCCCCGGACCTTTCCGGGGTGAACGAGTTTCCTGCTTTTTCCCCTTCACAACTGAAAGGTACCAAGAGATATACGACATAAACCCTCGGAAAAATTGGCCCTCAAAAAAGATCTTGAAAAAATTTTCCCTTTTTTCATACGTCGAAGGGATGTCATTCAGATTCCTCTTGCAGCTTTTTGTGGGCCTCCTGCAAGGACTGGCCAAGTGGGCACGTACCACCCTCACACTCGAACCTCTGCCGGGAAAAGGGAACATCAGCTGAGCTGGTAGGGTTCACCCCCCTCCCCAACTCAACTTTTTTGGGGGTTTAAACCCAGTGGTCCGGTTTACTGAGGCCCGGGATAGCCCCCGCTATCTGCTGTACTGTTCTTTCCCACTTGTTCTGCGTTTTACCCGGAAGCCCCTTACGGCACCCCATAAACGTGGGTTTTGTCCCGCCCCCCTGACCATTCAAAGAGGACGTTTTGGGTGTTGTTCTGGCCTTGTGAACTTGAAAGCATGGCACAACGCCTCGAAAAACTTCCCTTTCAAAATTGCGTCCCTGGTCTGGAACACCCGGGAGCGGGCAACCGAAACTGAAAAAAACCCCTTTTCCACCGCAGCTTTTGCTGTTGTCTCGGCCTTCTGAAATGGAAGAGGCACGCACCCCACCCTTTTGGGTTGAATTGGTCCCCCAAACATGAGGCATTGTCATTTCCATGGGTTGTCCTGGGCAGGGGCCCCCAATTAAAATTCAATATGGAACTTTCCCATGGGCGCCCCTGCATGGTACCAGTAAAATGGGATTTTCCCATAACGTTTGTTTTTCTTGTTTTGCTGAAAAAGTCACGGGACAACAAAAAGGCCTCAAATCCCCGGCCCTAAAGAAAACCAAAAAAGAATTTCCCCTTAATTTCTGGCTTTGTCCTCCCCAAACCGCCTTGTGTGCGCGAGGGAAAGGTCAGGGTTTGCCACTGTATTGTTTTTTCCTGGGGGAAAGGGGGGGGAACTCCCATTTCCAAGTCCTTGGAGTCTAGCTTGCGCTTAATAGCGCTTTCCTTAACAGGAACCAACTCTCTTTCACCAATGTTTTTTGGCACCTGGCGAAGCAAGAAGATTCCCCTTCATCGGGTTCAGTCCCGTCCTGAAGGTATGGAGGAGCGGGTTTGTAAAACCTTTAAATTTTTTCCCCTGTGCTGCCCGGATTTCCCTTGGGCCCCCCTGTAAACCCCCCGCCGGGGATTTGTGAGGTAGCCTCTTTGCAAGAGGGCACATTACAGGCCCTCAACTCACCTGTCCATCCCGAGTCTCTACCCAAAAAGCTTACGCCCGTGTGCCAGTCTAAAAGTCTTTAAAGGAACGGCAAAAAATTTCCCGGGCATTTCCCTTTTTCACAGTGAGGCATTCTGGTTGCCCCAGGAAAAAAAATTTTGGTGAAACTCAATGGCCCAAAACCGCTCTTTTTGAAAACCTTGAACCCCGGGGTGTTTCCCCCAAGGTAAAAACCAACGTTTGGGCCGGGCCAGCGAAGTTTTTTCGGCGTTTCGGATGTGTCAAAAAAAAAGGGCAGGTGAAAACCTTCGAGTGTGCCAAAAAAAAAACTGTCGGGCCCCCTTTTGGGGCCGAAAACTGTGGGTTAAACCCTGCGGGTAAACCCGGGAAAAAATGGAAGGCACACTCTGCACCAGAAAACTGGCGGGGGATGTGGACACCCCGGGAAAAACTGGCGGGCCCACAGACCCCAAACCCCTTTTAAGGTGCCCCCCCCTCTGCCCCCGGGACATTTTGGGCATGCCCCCCCCCGGTTTGGGGGCCGCACGAGTTTGGGCAACTTAATGCTTTTTGGGCCCGCATGGGAAGCAAAAATTTTCGGTTTTTGGGGAAGGAATTTTGCCCACTGCATCACATTCCATCCGTAAAAAGTGGGCCCACACGGTCTTCTGACGGGCAACCCCATGGTCCCCCTCCCAGCGGGAGAAAGTACCGGCCATGTGGCGGGAAAAAACCCATGGAAACCCCCCCCCCTGGGGGAAGGCAAAAGGCCCAATAAGGGACTGGAAAACCCCCATGGTACCCCTCACGGGGGAAAAAAATTTTCACGGCCATGATGAGGGGCCCCCATGGCCCCCTCTTCCGGGGGACCCTCGAAAAGGACCCCCTCAGAATCCACTGTGATTCCACCCGGCTGGGGCCGGGGAAGTAGGCCACGGCCAATCATGATTTGGAAAAACCCCTTGGTACCCCCCCCCCTGGGGGGGGAAAAGGGTACACGGCCATAAAGGCTGGAAAACCCCCATGGCACCTTTTCCCGTGACCTTGAGAGACACCCCCACAAAAACTACTGTGAGCCCCATCCGGCGGGGGCCGGGGAGTAGGCCAGGGGCCTTTCTTACGGGCAAACCCCCTGGTACCCCCCCCCTGGGGAAAAAAGTACACGGCCATGATGGTTTGGTAAACCCCAGGGCACCCCCTTCCCGGGCCCTCCCCAGGGGGGGAGACCCCCCAAACGAACCCACTGTGAGTCCATCCGGGGGGGCCCGGAAGAAAGGCACACGGCCATCATGACGGGGAAAACCCATGGTACCCCCCCCTGCGGAGAAAGTAAAAAGGCCATGAGGGACGGGAAAAACCCCAAATGGCACCTCTTGGGGGAACCTCTCGAGGGGAGACCCCCCCACAAAAATTCTACGGAGTCCTTTGGGCGGGGGGCCTGGAAGGGGGGCACACGGCCATCAGGGACGGGAAAAAAACCCCATGGTACCCCCCCCCTCCCGGGAGAAAGTAAAAGGCCCAGAGGGCTGGTAAACCCCTCCCCTCTTCCATAAAACCTCTCGAGAGAAACCCCCCCACAGAAGCTACGTAGGTTTCCAACCGGCTGGGGCCCCCGGGGAGCCAAAAACTGTCAGGTTTCCTTCCGCCCGGCCCCGGGCTTCGCCACAGCCTAAAAGAACTCCCCCCACTGTTCGTGGCCTTTTTCAGTATTTGAAAACCCCCCAAAGGGCAGACTTTCAGACCAAATTGGGCCAGCCACGAAAGAGGGACAAGGGGTAAAAAGCGTCGGGAAATTTCTGGACAACGCACCCGGGGGGGTTTTCTGATGCTTTCCCCGGGCCCCTTGTTTAAAACCCAATATGGAACTAAAAAAATTTTCCCCCCACCCCCGGGGGCCCCAAACTGTCCCTTTTGGGTGTTTAAACCGCGGGAAACCCAAAGTCAGACTTGAGTGGTCGGCCCTTTGACGTAAAAAGTCCTCCCTAATAGGTAGTTAAATTAAAACTGCCCTTTTAAAATCACGAAAATTTCCAACAGTTCCTTTTTCCGGGTTTTGCAGTACCTTCTCTGTTCAGGGGTCAGGGCGAAAATGCCGTACCAATCACCCGCCCCCACACCTCCTTTAATTTTAAAACCCGGAAAACCCCCCCGATTGCCCAAAACACTAGCCTTCCCCTATCCAACACAAAAGGATCCGTGCTGTTTGGGAATTTCCAAAGGGCAGGGGGGTTCGTCAAAACTCTACAAAAGGGTATCGAAGGGAAATTTTGCTTTTCCTCATCCCAGAAGAAAATTGTTTTTTTCCCGTGAGGTTTTCAAAGGGTGCCCCCAACGCCCGAAAAGTCTGGAAAAGAACATGCGAAGGTTTAAATTTGCGAACCAAGGAAAACCCCTCCCCCTTTTAAAAATTTCGGAAAAAGGGCCCCGTCCCTCACGTTTGAATTTTCCCTGTCAACATAGCATTTGGGGTTTTTTCTAACCATCCGAAAAACCAACTTTTGGGTGAAAAAAGGCACTTCTTTGGCTTAGCTTAAAAACCAGCTGCGAAAAACCTTTTTCAAAAGCCCCCCCAAATTCTCAAA
Organism: Conus ventricosus; assembly: GCA_018398815.1. Classification (NCBI taxonomy): domain Eukaryota; kingdom Metazoa; phylum Mollusca; class Gastropoda; order Neogastropoda; family Conidae; genus Conus; species Conus ventricosus. The sequence continues at coordinate 8,243 of JAFLJL010018261.1, forward strand.
TGGTCTTCAAAAACTTCCCCCAGTACCAAAATGTCGTCCGGGAAAACGAGCACAGTGTTCCATGTCAGAAACCCCTTTGGATAAGGGTTTAAAAACGGGGTGAGAAAGTGGGGGGGCGCATTTGGGGAGCCCAAAAACCCCTCCGAACCCGCTCCCAACGACCGTACTTGGGCAAGGAAAGGGAGTTTTCTTTCTGTCAGCCTCCCTGACTCTCCCCTTTCCAGTAAACCCCCATTGGCAAACCAGCTTTGAAAACCATGTGCTCCCCGACAAAAGGAAACCAGGGCATCCTTTCACCAATGGGGAAGGGGGAAAATTAAAAATTGACTGTGACATAAATTTTGGGCTGGGAATCGATGCACCGCGGCTGAAACCTCTTTCTTTCGGATCAGACTGGCGCTGACGCCCACTCAGATATTGAAATCCCCGATGACACCAAACCTTTTGCATTTTTGTAAATGTGCCTCCCCCTCTCCGGAATAAGGGAGGCGTAAGGGGGCATTCTTTGCTTTTTTGGGCCTTGGCATCACCGGTCCAAAGGAGTGGGCCCTTTCCGGGGAAGTTCCCCAAAACAAACTCATCGCAGAAACAAATCCTGAAATCACATAGGGCTTCGTCAACTCCAACCCTTTTGATTTTTTGTCAGGTGTTTTTGCTGAGTCACCAGCCCAAATTTCCCGCGTTTCTCCGGGACTTGGTCCCCTTTGGGGGTGGCTTTTAACCCCCCCCGTACCATTTGCAGCTGGTTCCCCCCCTTAACCCTTTTTCTTTCAGAGGGAAAAGTTCTGCTGTACCGGGGCCCAAAAACCCCCCTGCACTTAAAACCGTGGCCAACGCTCCCCCTCCGGGATGGTAAAGGAAACCCGCATGGGGTTTAAACCCGGCAGAGGGTTGGACCGTCCCCCGGGCCTCCGCCCTTTTCCCCGGGGGTTAAGAGCCAGAGCCCCCGAAAACTCATGTAAAGTCCTGAAGGACTGTATCCAATCTGCCCGGGAAACCCCCACGACAGTGTTGGGTGGTTTCCACAACCCCTTTCAGGGGCTGTAAAACCCGGGTATGGTTGGCGGTTTCCCCCACCCAAAAACCCTGTCTTTAAAGGGGTAAAATTTTTTTTCCCCTATTTTTCAGTTGGCGTGGGGTTTGAAACCCCCTTCTGACACCATTTAAAATGTTTACCCACCCCTTTAGAAGGGTGGCTTTGGGTGACATGTCAGTGCGTTAACTATTCCTAGTATGGGGTTTTTACTTAAAGCACACAAAACATAACCGTAACAGTGCAACTCACCCGGGAGTATGGAATGGCGAGTGGGTGTCGCTGTGACGCGCTCTGTCGTAAACCGGGCTTGCCCGCTTTCAGAGGGTCAAGCGCGACGGGGTAAAAACCCGGGAAAGGCGACGGCCCCGTCTGGTTCCGCTGGTCAGGTATGGGGGTTTTTGTCACAGTCGGGGTTGGTGTCGGTTGGGGGGTCCCGGACGCAACCGTCGTCTCTTGGCTTCCCGTAGGGACCCGGGGGTCGGCAGTGGTTGTTGAAGAGTTGGCTGGGTTTTGGGATCAGGGTGACGTTGAGGGGAAAACCCTCTCGACGGGGGGAGCGAGTCCGAAAAAGCGCCCCAGCTTCTCCCCACCTGTTTGTCTGCTTTGTCAGTGAGCCTGCTCATTGGGGAGGCGAAACCCTTTCCGGTTTTCCCGGGGGTGAACCGAGTGCGTATGCACAATACTCGGGTCCTTAAAACCCCCGCAGGGGAAAAACAAAATGGCCCTTCCGATCGCGGTTCGTTTTTTACCCCGTTTTAAAATTCGTCCCTTTTGGGTGAATTAAGGATTTACAGCTCTTCACATAGTCCCTTTAAATGTCTTTTTAACATTTTTTTGTTTTTTGAAGCGTACTAATACCCTCCCCTTTTCTTACTCTTTTAAAAAAAAAAGCCCATTGTGGTGTGTTTATTGTTTTCCCCACACTTTGAAATTTCCCTTTAAAATATAATATTCTTCTTTAAAGGCTGGGTTTAAAACCCCAAAAAAGAGTGGGCACCAGCCACAACACAAAACCCCAAACACATATTTTTTATATTTATATTTTTTTAAAATTTAAATATTTTTAAATATTTTTAATATATACCAGTTTAAAAAAGGATTTTCCCATTTTAAATTTGGGATGTCGCTCCCTACTTTGGATTTTGGGACTTTTTTCGTCCTGAGTGGTTTTTAAAAATGATTTTTTTATATTTATATTTATATAAAATTTTTATATTTTATATAAAAATATATTTTATATTATATATTAATAATAAATGTCTTTGGGGATTCCAAAGAGATTTAAAAAAAAAAACGGAAAAAAAGAAAAAAAATATTGACCGCGCGCGATTGCGTGTGACGTTTGCGTGCCCGCGTGCACAAAGGTGGGGTGGGTGTGTAATGGGAAAAAGGACAATTCAGGTCCAATCCTCCCTTTGGGGGGGAAAAAAGGGGCGATAAGGGGAAAAAAAGCAGAGATAGAGAAAAAGGGAGTGGCAGTTTAGTCTTAGTTTGGGGGGGGGGGGCTTGGGGAGTGTGTAAAAGAAAGTGAAAGAGGGAAGATGAAAGGAAATCTTTTTTTGGGAAAGGGGGGCACTTGAGGGTGTTTTGAGGGGGAAAAAATAGATAGATAGAAAGGGGGGATAGATTTGATACATATAATTTTTTCACAAATTTTTATGGTTGCAAAAAAAATTTTTGGAAGGTGGGATGGTGTTTTGGGGGTTTTATATAAATATATATTTATATATATAAAATATAAATTTTTTATATAATTTTTATATATTTTTTTTATATAGAAAGCTGGGAAAAATTAAGTAGTGGGGGAAAACAAGCGCAGGTTTTAAAAAATTCCTTTTTGTCGTTAAGTAATGAAATTGGCCCAAAATTTGAACTTTAAATAAAAAAAATTTTTAAAAAAATTGAAAAAAATTTTGGGGGGAATAATTTTTTAAAAAATGAAAAAAAACCCTTCCAAACTGCCGGGGGGAACCATCGTAATCCCTCCTGAAAAACCCTTTAATTTTTATTGCCTGCTCCCAAAGGCCTTTCGTCCCCCTGGTTTGGACTCATCGGGGGGACATATTTTTATTATGCCTTACATGTGATATTATAAAATACGCTATTATGTACAAGGGGTGTCAAAGAAAAAAGGTGGGATGGGGAAATTGGGGGGGGGTATAGAAGGGGAAAGGGGGGGAGGAAGGGCGTGGGAAAAAAAAGAGCTGGAAAGATTCAAACTAATCCATAAACATCAATCATTTCCTTTTTTTCCCCCCCAGCCGGCAATTTTCACACCCAAACCAACCACATTTTTCACTTATGACAATGATCTTTATCCTTAGTACGTAGATCTCACTTATGTTTTGATATTTATCCATCATCATAGATCATTTTTCTATTTCCCCCCAAATGGCATTAACATACTTAAAAAACCCGGGGTTTGTTATAAATTTTGTCCCGTGGAATTGGGATCGCAGCGATAGCAAATTTTACGGGAAATATTGTTGCAGCGAAAAATAATTTTTCTGGGAAAAAAATGTCGCGCGACAAACCCTTTTTACGAAAAATGTCCCCCTTGAAAAATTGTAAACTGTCCATAAATTTCAGTTTTTTTTCCCGGGAAAAACGTCCGGGGCGACACGATTTTATGAGCACGTAATTTTACGCACCGGAAAACTTTTCCACTTTTGGGAAAGGCCATATCCCCCACTAATGTGAATCCCCACTCCCACCATGACGTAATAACATCCATCAATTTTATTGTTTGGAAACCTTCTTCCCCAACCGGGGTTTTTTATACCCTTTTCCACAACATTATCCAAAAATAACAATGATCATCATCCTACAGAATGTTTATCTCCCAATGATCCTTTTTCATCCCTTTTTAGTCATCAACCCCCCCCCCCATCCACCCTTTTTTTCCTGAACCGGGGTACTATACAAAAGCCACCCCAATTTTTTCCCTTAAACACAAAGACCCTCATCCTTTCAGAATCTCACTTATGACAATGTCATCACCCCCCAGTCAAAGGGTTCTTCCCTTTAAACCCCCCAATGGCACAATTTTTCCCCAAAGCTACTTTTTTCCCCCCTACAGACAATGGACCCTCACCAAAAGAAATACTGATCCCAAAGGGTTTACCATCCCCTTCCCTCACTGAAAAAACTTCCCTCCAGTGATCACCCTTTATTCGCAATATATATGGGTTTTGAGGAAGCTGGCCATTTGGGGAAAAGGAAAGGGAACAGCAGCCCCAACTAGAAAAAGGGAATCTCCTTTGAAAAAAATCAAAAATTTTTATCAAGGGGAACAAAAAAACAGATGGATTTAGCACACCCTACTTCAGCAAGGGGAAAGGACACTACCAGTTTCCCCGATAAGCCTTTGTAGATGAGGGCAGGGGACTCCAGACTGAGAACCTCACATGTCCACTATATTCCCCAAAAAGGCAGGTCCCTTTAAATCATCCATGCAGTACAGCCCAACACATTACCACGGGGGGCCTTGCCATACGCAACCCTTTTTTCCCAAAAAAACCTAAGTTAAAAAGGAAGAAGACCCCTTCTGTACCCGTTGATTTTCCTTTAAAGATCACACCCAAAGTCATTGACCCCCCCCCCCCAAGAATGGGTTATCATCCTGTAGCACTGTTGTTATCAAATGGTCATCACCTAATTTAAACTTTATTATCATTATTTATTTATATAATTTAAAAAACCCCCTTTTGGGGTTTTTTTGTTTTGTGTGTGGGGTTGTGTGTGTGTGGGGTGGTGTGTGTGTGTGGGGTGTGTGTGTGCGTGTTTTGGGGTGTGCATGTATAGGATGTGGAAATTTGGTGAGTGTTTTGGGACATAATTTATACACAATGTAACACACATACTTTGTGTGTGTGTGGTATATATGTGTATGTGTGTGTGTGTGCTAATATGGGGTGTGGGGTGTGTGTGTAGTGTTGATTTCACCTATGACAACGGTCACTATTAATCAGTCATTGATCGTTTCCAATTTTTTGCTCAAATTTGGGATTAACATACCCAAACAAAGAATTTCTATCGTGTTTTTTCACTCATGACAATGATCAACATCCTATGCAATTTTTTAACCCAAAAAAAGGGCAAAAGTTAATTTTTCATTAAAAAAAAGTATAATTAACGGGTGTGTGTGTGAGAATGGGTGGGGTTTTTGTGTGTAAAATTCCCCACGGTTTTGTCTCATTAACCATAAATTTACCCCTAATTTCCCTCCCCCCTTCCCCCCCCCCCAAAACCCCACCCCACCCCCTTTCTTTTCCCCAAAAAAACACAAATTTGGGATGATTTCTCCCCTCCACCACCCCATGCAAACAATTTTTGTGGGAGGAAAAAGAATGAAATCTTTCTCTCTCTCCCCCCCCCCCTCCCCCAAAATTTCCCCTTCCCCGCCCCCCCATATCTGTTTCCCCCCCTCCCCCCCCCCCCCCCAACAATAACTTACCACCCCTTGATAAATTTTCCTTCTCTTACAATCATTTCTATCATAAAACCCCCCCCCCCCCCATTCGACTACCCCCACATAACCCACTATCATCACCTTTACCTCCCCTTAAAATTGTTCAAATTTTTTTAATTTTTTTCATTTAAAATCTTTTAAAATTCTTTATTTACTTCTTTTTTTTATTTCATTTTTTATTCATTTTTTTTATTAAAATTTTTATGATTTTTTTTCTTTAATTTTTGTTTTTTAAATATTTGGTGTATGGGTGAAAATGAAAAGAATGTAAAAACATACGACTCCCCTTTTTGCTGGGGGGCCATCTTGGGAAAATTTCTCAAATACACAAAAATTTTTTCCTTTTTTTAAAAAATAGACCCGTATTGGTTATGTTCGGGGATGAAATTGTTTTCTCAGCCAGATTTGGTGTTTGAAACATTAAAAGAACAAAATTTTCAAAATATATTCCAATTTTTTTGTCGGGCCCTTTTTAAAAAAAAAAAACATGTTTTTTCAAATTTTTATTTGGGGGCTCAAAATCAGGTTTTTTTCAGGACATTAAAAAATGGGCCCCTCTGCCAAAATTTTGGGGCTTGTTGCATGAAGTGCATGAATTTTTTTGACATAGAACCCCCCCTATACAAGTCATGCTCGTGCGCCTGCCATCAGGGAAAAATTTTGCGCATTTTGGTTTTCCCGGTCTGTGCATTTCTGTAAAGTCTAAGATGGGGTGTTTGTTCCCACAAAACCAAAGTGTCCCGTTTTGTGCTGTACTTTAGTCGGGGTTTTTATTTTACAACCCCGCTTTTTGGGTTCTTTCGTATTTCGTCTTCTTTTTTTTTTTTTTTTTGGGTTGTTTTAGTAACGTGCAATCTGTTTTTTATTTTTCAAAAGTATGTGGTGTTGCGTGCTGCGTGCGTGCGGCGTGTGCGCCCGGGCCCCCGCGCGATTTTTTTGTTCTGTTTAGGGTTTTTTGTTTTTTGTTTTGGGTTTTGTTTTTTTTTGTTTGGGTTTTTTTGTTTTTTGTTGGAGCCCCTCAGTGCCTTCCCTTTCTTGGGGGGGAAAAACACCACCACTGGTTGACTGTTGTCGGGGGACTGTTTACAAAAATTTCGCACATCCGACCCCATTTCCCCCCTCCTTCTCCCCTCTGCCTCCCCTATGGAAGATGAGCCAACCCCCCTGTATCTCTATTCCCCCAATTTTTTTTTTTTTCATTCAAAATCACAACACCGGCCTCACCCCCCATCCTCACCCCCCCCTCTCTCTTTCCCCTCTCAATTTGCAAAAACGGGAAACCCCCCCCCCCCCCCTCTCCCCCTCCCCCTCTCCCCTATCTCCCCTCTCTTTTTCTCCTTTTCTCTCCTCTCTCTCCAAAAAAAGCAAATTAGGACCGCTTCATGGGTCGTTTAAAGGGCTAGCGAAAGGGAGGGGAGGAAAGAAGAAAATTTTGGGTCTAACGACCCCGGGGCGCCCGCTTTTTTTGGATCGTTTCCCGTCTTTACCCCTGCTAATCATTGGGCATTGCCATCCTTGTCCTTTCTCATCCTCCCCCCCCCCCCCCTCATCCCCCCCCCCCCCCCCCTTTCCCTTTTCCGCTTCTCATTCCTTCCCCGCTTCCCCCCCCCCCCCCTTTCCCCCCTCCCCTTTTCTCTCTCTCTTTCCCGTTGCAGTTGAATATTTGGGGCTGGGGCAAACCCAAAAATCGCTGGCTTCCACCCGGGAAACTGCTTTGGGTGAAAAAGCTTCCCCCTTTTGTGTTCGTTTTCGGCACATCTTAAGTTGACGTCATCGCTAATAACGTGTTACTAGCGGGGAAAGTATGTCACGTGTCTTCTTCTATTCATATTTATCAATTACTGCAATTACTTGATGTTGACGTCATCACTAATGACGTGTTACTAGCGGGACAGTATGTCGAGTTTTTTTTTTATAATTCATATTTGTTAGTGCATTAAAAAAAAAATCTGAGATGTGTATTACATTGTCTACTGAAGTCATTACTAATGACGTGTTACTGACGGAAAGTATGTCGCATATTTTTTTTTATATTCATATTCATTAAAACACTTTAAAAAACAAATGTCAGCTGTGTATAATATCGTCAGTGGACGTCATCACTTAGACGTATTACCGTCAGGAAAGTGTGTCATGCTTTTTCTCTAGTCCTGTGCATTATACACTATAACAAGAACAAAAATCTAAGCTGTGTATAGAATCTGTGATCAGGGCCGTCAATATTAATCGCCAAACATCATCTCCAGATTTTTTTTCTCTGGGTCATCTAGACAGGAGGGAGAGGGAACGGATGTGTCTGCGTGTGTGTGTGTGTGTGTGTGTGGGGTGTGTGTGTGTGTGTGTGTATGTGTGTGTGCGTGTGCGTGTGTGAGTGTGTACGTGCGTGTGTGTGTGTGTGTGTGTGTGTGCGTGTGTGTGTGTGTGTGTGTGTGTGTGTGTGTGTGTGTGTGTGTGTGTGTGCCCGCGCGCGCGCGCGCGTGTATGTGTGCGTGTGTACGTGCGTGCTAGCGCGTGTGTCTGCGTGCGTGCGTGCGTGTGTGTAATTTTTTTTTTCTTTTCCAAAGAATTTAATCGAAGGTTACGTAGCACATATTAATAAATCGAACTATCCATGTAATGACAGACACAAGGTCAGAAACTATTTTTTACGGTCTTTAAAATGTACGTATTTGGCTCAACTCGCCAAAAAGATATGATTGACATCCCCCCCCCCCCCCCCCCCCTCAGCACCACCCCTTTCCCCTTGCCACTCCTACTTTAATCAGCCACCTGCAAATCTAACGGAGTAGGGAAGAAACTGATCGGCGTATACAAGCATAGATGATTTTTTAGCTTCTTCTTCTTCTTCTCGAACACTCTAGATGGGAACGCCAGCTCCTCTGACGAATGCTGCCGTGCGCTGTAGGTCCCCAAGGGCACCGTAGAGCTTCGTCTCCACTGATGTTTGCTCCGTCCATATCTGGGGTCCAATTCATGGGCGGGCGGTGTCTCAGAGCTTCATGCAACGGGCAATCCTGCAGTAGATGTGCTGTTGTCATACTGCGGCTGGCATGGGCACTGATCTGACTGACCGATCCTGAACTTGGTAAAGAGGTGATAGTTCAGTGCGTTGTGGCCTGTCCGCAGCCTGAAGATGGCCACCTGCTCTGATCTTTTAGCAGGTGGTACGGGTCATGTCTATTGAAATGTGGATGCTCCTGCAACCACTTGCTCTGCTGTACTGGCTCTGATGATTGTCTTGGCTTCCTTGAGGTTGTCACGAGTTTGTCACGAGGCCTACGACGTTTGACCCAACTGGGGGTGGCGGAATTATTCATTTGTTTATTATCGTTGTTGTTGTCACGTGTCCGTCCCTTAGTGTGGCTTGTGGTGCGGTTGCACCTTTGGTGTGGTTTAGTTCAGGTTCGGTTTGCTTTCTCTCTCTCTCTCTCTAATTCCACTGCCCGTGCATTCATCCTGCAGGTTCACGGGTGGTGGGTATCTTTTTTCTGTACTGGCTGTCTATCGGCCTCTCGCCTGTCTTTTTAACCTGTCGCACGTGCTTCATTTCTTTTAGTTTTGAAGTATGCTCACTCTGTGACGTAGCGTGGCATGTTGGCCGCCATCGCTGAGGGAGGTTAGCTCTTCACTCGAGCGGAAGATGTCTCTGGGAGCGCCTGCTCCGGTCTTGGTTCTTCACCGTATCGTCGAAGGTACAGTCGGTATCTTCAATTCTACAGTCGGCCTGTAGTAGAGGGACATCACTTCTCTTTTTCCGCATCTGCGCTTGTCTCTCGACTGGGCAGAGGGCAGAGAGCGTTTGACCCGCCTTTCGGGGAAACCCACGGGGGGTTTTTTGGTTTGGGGAATCTTTCTTTTTGTCAGCTATTAAGCAATAAAAAAGAAACACCGAAGGTGCTGGGGAGACAGAAGCACTGTCTTCGCCTTACACACTAATCTTCAGAAAAAGGACCACAGGTAAAACAAACAAACAAACAAAGAATACAAACTAACAAAACTCAGCGAGCGACGGTTAAAAGAAAAGAAAAGGAAAGGAAAAAAAAAGACAAAAAATCAAGAGTAAGAGAAAACAGGAAGTTCGTGGCCCCAAACTTCCAGACGCCGGAGCTGTAGCTGTACTTGGTACCCAAAGAGTTCCCCAGCCACACCGTACGTCGGTGGGGGGGAAAGGGGGGGGGGGGGGGCGAAGACAGCAGCGGTTATAGGGGGGGGGGGGGGGGGGGGGGGGGGGGGGGGGGGGGGGGGGGGGGGGGGGGGAGGGAACGAGGGCTGAGACAGGTCAAGATGTGGGCGGTCTGTAATCCTGCGCTGCTGGCGTCCATGGCTTGACGGTTCTCCGACCATCCCATCCCTTACTACCCCCCTCTCTCCCCACTCCTGCCCCTACTCCTCGTCCCCGCAGCCGCTCGACCTCTCCCTCCCTCCCCCCCCCCCCCCCCCCACCCCCCACCCCTCCCCTCTTTCTTCGCTCTACGCCTCTCTTCTTCTGTGTTTCTTCTTCTGGTGGTGCTCGCACTACCGAGCTATAGCTAGCTCAGCGGCTTATTAGTGGGGCGGCAGGCAGCACGGGCCGTTGGGTTGCAGGCAGCATCATCCCCTGTGTGTTTCGCCGCCGGAGGGAGCGTGGAATGCGGTGGGCTGTTGTGTGAATCATCATCATCGTGCTGGCTGGACACCGGGTTCTGTCTGGTACGCCGGGCCCTTTTTCTTTCTTTCTTTCTTTCTTTTTTTGAGGGGGAGGGGGGGGGGGGGGGGGTCTGCGCTGACCGAGTGGTCAAGTCACGTGAACTGATGTCGCTGTGCGCGCAATTTTGGGATTCCTCGCTGGTTGAAAGTTGTAGAGTGTTTTTCCCTTTGTCACCTACGTTCGGCGAACTGCCGGTTTATGCTTTTCTTTCTTTTCTTTTTTTCTTTTTTTCCCCACCCCTTTTTTTCTTCGAAAATCACGGGTCACTGAGAAAGAGGGAACCCTCACCCTCTTCCCCCCTCCACTCTCCATTCATCTCCCCTTTTCTGTTTCATATCACACACATACACACACACACACACACACACACACACACACACACACACACAGATACACACACTTCTCCACTCTCCATTTATCTCCCCTTTTCTGTTTCATTTCACACACACACACACATACACACACACACACACACACACACACACACACACACACACACACACACACACACACACACACTCCATTTATCTCCCCTTTTCTGTTTCACTTCACACACACACACACACACACACACACACACACACACACACACACACACTACCCCCCCCCCCCCCCCCCCCACCCCACCCCCAACCTCTCCCTCTCCTTCAGTGGCTTGACTCCCCTGTCGATCATCGCGGTTCTGCACACTCTACCATGTCCAGCATATCCCATGGACATCAATCACCCCCCCCCCCCTTTCCACCGGCCCCCCCCCCCCCCCTTTCCACCGCCCACAGGCAGTCGTCAATAACCAGTCGTCAGGACACGTGTGCACCCCGCCAGAGAGACACTGCCCCCACTCCGGTGGTGTTCAGCACTGCCTGTTGTGATCCGCCACGTACTATGTATGACACCCCCCCCCCCCCCCCCCCCCCCCGCCCCTCCTGAAGACATGGATGACCTTGTCGTGGAGCTCTTCGTTCGACCTTGAAATCAACAAGGATCAGCCTGGCTAGTCTGCCGGACCACAATCAGCGTGCACCCAGTGCATGTAACGAACTCGTGGCAACAATGACGTTACACCAGCAGACCTTCCACCAAAGAAAGAAGAAGAAAAAAAAGAAGAAGAGAGGAACAATGCATTCTAACGGCCAGTATCAGGGTCAAAAAAGAAGAAGAAGAAGAACTGACAAACAACGCACGTGACGGGCAGTCTCAGAGTCAAAGAAGAAGAACTGACAAACAACACACGTGACGGGCAGTCTCAGAGTCAAAGAAGAAGAAGAAGAACTGACAAACAACGCATGTGACGGTCAGTCTCAGAGTCAAAGAAGAAGAACTGACAAACAACGCACGTGACGGGCAGTCTCAGAGTCAAAGAAGAAGAAGAACTGACAAACAACGCACGTGACGGTCAGTCTCAGAGTCAAAGAAGAAGAAGAAGAAGTGACAAACAACGCATGTGACGGGCAGTCTCAGAGTCAAAGAAGAAGAAGAAGAACTGACAAACAACGCATGTGACGGCAGTCTCCGAGTCCACTGGCCACTGTCATATGAAGAAACGAGTCCTATGCCTCAACGAGCTATGTAGGTGACCCCTCCCCTCTGTCCCTGTCATCTTCTACGTCACATCCAGCTCTTGACCTTCTTCATCCCCCCCCCCCCCCCCCCCCCCCCCCCCCACTTTTTCTGTAAAATGATGTTGTTTCAAGGTAAAAATGATCGTAATAGAATGTCTGAAGTCATCCGTACAAATGACGGGACATAGAAAGCAGACTTTGTTGTTGTTGTTTTGGAAGGTGACACAACAGCATGAGAAGACACAACATACAGAATGAAAACTTACAAACAAACAAACAAACAAACTTACATAGCGTGGACCGGCTTTTCGTGACGACGATGCGCAATCACTGTGCGGGAAGGGACCGAATTTCACGTAGGCATCTCTTGTGTCAGTGACTCTATCAAACCAGCAATGCAGACAGACCAGGCACTCGTTGTCCTCACTCATCGTCACCCCCACAATTGCGCCACCCCACTCCCTTTCCACACCAGAGAGAGAGAGAGAGAGGGCAGAGAGAAAGAGAGAGAGACGGACAGAGACAGACAACGGGAGGTAGGGAGAAAGATAAAGAGGGGGGGGGGGGAGAGTGAGTGAGAGAGAGAGAGAGAGACAGACAGACAGACAGACAGACAGACAGACAGACAGACAAAGACAGATACAGACAGATAGACAGAAAACGGGAGGTAGGGAGAGAGATAAAGAGAGAGGAGAGGAGGAGCAGGTAGACAAAGAGAGAGAGGAAGAGAGACAATGGGATGTGGAGAGAGAGAGAGAGAGAGAGAGAGAGAGAGAGAGAGAGAGAGAGAGAGAGACAGACAGACAGACAGACAGACAAGAGAGACAGAGACAGAGAGACAGAGAGAGGAAGGACGGGATGGGGAGGGGCGGGCAGGCAGACAATGGAGAGAGAGAGAGAGAGAGAGAGAGAGAAGAGAGGGAGGGAGAGAGAGAGAGAGAGAGAGAGAGAGAGAGAGAGAGGAGAGAGAGAGAGAGAGAGAGAGAGAGAGGGGGGGCAGACAGTCACACACACGCTTGCACGCGCGCACACACACTCACGTTCACTCCCGAGCGGTGAACGCCACCCCCCTTCCCTAACACACACCCCCTCCCTCTCCCTCCTCCATGCACACGTCCACAAACAAATACGTACATACAAGCGATAGCGGGCACACACACACACACACACACACACACACACACACCACTTTATAATCATTTTTAACAACATGTCTGCGAAACCAGCGACACAGGGACGACAAAACGTGACCTATGTCGTCACCTCGTGCAACCTCGGTGGAAAATATAAACAAAACAACTGCCAACTATTCACAATGCAGACGGCTGACGACATCAACGTAAACCACTGTCCCTGGGTTTGTTTTTCAAACCGTGTGCTCGCCATTTCAAATATGATAGTACTTTCTCATCTTCATTAGAAGAAAAATTCTGTTCTTCAATAGGACTTGTAAAACTGTCAGCGGAAGAATCAAATCATACCATGTCACATCTGTTGGTGCCGCTCTCTGTCTAAAGACATTGTCCCTCTTCACTGCAGCCTCTGACTGGAGAGACAATATCCCCGTCACAACGACTTCATACCTAATCAGTCATAGTCTCCCCTGTCGCTAAAGCCCCCAGTCTAAAGAGAATGTCCTGTCACTGTCTGTCTAAAAGATAGCCCCCCCCCCCCCCCCCCCCCCCCCCCCCCCCAATAGCTATAAGTCTACAGGCAGTCCACTCACTCTCACTTCATTTCTAAAACGACTGTTCCCTGTCACTTTTGCTCCATGACTAAAGAGACTGTCCCCTGTCACTATAGCTCCATGACTAAAGAGACTGACGTCTGTCACTATAGCTCCATGACTAAAGAGATTGACATCTGTCACTATAGCTCCATGACTAAAGAGACTGTCGTTTGTCACTATAGCACCATGACTAAATAGACTGCCCCCTGTCACTATAGCACCATGACTAAAGAGACGGTCGTCTGTCACTATAGCTCCATGTCTAAAGAGAGTGTCGTCTGTCACTATAGCTCCATGACTAAAGAGACTGACGTCTGTCACTATAGCTCCATGTCTAAAGAGAGTGTCGTCTGTCACTATAGCTCCATGACTAAAGAGACTGACGTCTGTCACTATAGCTCCATGTCTAAAGAGAGTGTCGTCTGTCACTATAACTCCATGACTAAAGAGACTGACGTCTGTCACTATAGCTCCATGTCTAAAGAGACTGTCCCCTGTCACTATAGCTCCATGACTAAAGAGATTGACGTCTGTCACTATAGCTCCATGACTAAAGAGATTGACATCTGTCACTATAGCTCCATGACTAAAGAGACTGTCGTCTGTCACTATAGCACCATGACTAAAGAGACTGCCCCCTGTCACTATAGCACCATGACTAAAGAGACGGTCGTCTGTCACTATAGCTCCATGACTAAAGAGACTGCCCCCTGTCACTATAGCTCCATGATTAAAGAGACTGACGTCTGTCACTATACCTCCATGACTAAAGA
>JAFLJL010018261.1:32500-35000 GCA_018398815.1 Conus ventricosus
CCAGTCAGGGGCAGAGAATCAACAGACAGTGAGAGGAAACTTTACCTCCCCCTTTCTAGGGACCTTTTCAGATAGGTGGTATCATCAAGCCCCAACCACCTCCACCACCACCACCGTTCCCGTTTTTCTGATGACCCAACGGAGGAGTGACGGAGCTTGCCAGAACCTGCCTTAACTTCAAGCCATGTGTCATGAGACGATAACACAACTCAGGCCTGACTGACGTTGTGAGTCACGACTAACGGTTTCATCCGGACGTGACTTGGTGCCTGCTCTCGGCTCAGGAACGACTGACAGTTTCGTTCCTTTCAATGTCTTACACTTTTTGAGAAGGGGTGGGAAATGTACGAAGAATATTAAAGTTTCTAAATTGTTTACCGGTGTTTTATGTCCTTATTGACCGAACCCAAAACGTTTATCGGTGTTTTATGTCCTTATTGACCGAACCCAAAACGTTTATCGGTATTTTACATCCTTATTTGACCGAACCCAAAATGTTTATCGGTGTTTAATATCTTGTTTGACCAAACCCAAAATGTTTATCGGTGTTTCATATCCTTATTTGGCCGATCCCAAAATGTTTATCGGTGTTTCATATCCTTATTTGACTAACCCAAAATGTTTATCGGTGTTTCATATGCTTATTTGACTGAACCCAACATGTTTATCGGTGTTTTATATCCTTATTTGACTGAACCCAAAATGTTTATCGGTGTTTTGTACCTTATTTGACTGAACCCAAAATGTTTATCGGTGTTTTATATCCTTATTTGACCGAACCCAAAATGTTTATCGGTGTTTTATACCTTATTTTACTGAACCCAAAATGTTTATCGGTGTTTTATATCCTTATTTGACCGAACCCAAAATGTTTATCGGTGTTTTATATCCTTATTTGACCGAACCCAAAATATTTATCGGTGTTTTAAGTCGTTATCTGACCGAACCCAAAATGTTTATCGGTGTTTTAAGTCGTTATCTGACCAAACCCAAAATGTTTATCGGTGTTTTACGTCTTTATCGGACTGAACTGAATATTCTTCACGAAGGTTCATCCTGTGTGTGTCCCGTTCTTTTCCTGACCTCCAGATCCTCCTTTGCTACGTTCACTGCCTCCTGAAGTTTACCTTTTCGTGCCATCTTCAGCCTGGCTGGACCGATCTCACAACCTTGTCTCCGGAGTCCTAAGGCACGGTGAG
This sequence comes from Conus ventricosus, assembly GCA_018398815.1. Taxonomy (NCBI): domain Eukaryota; kingdom Metazoa; phylum Mollusca; class Gastropoda; order Neogastropoda; family Conidae; genus Conus; species Conus ventricosus. The sequence goes on from JAFLJL010018261.1 coordinate 33,700, forward strand.
TAACCTTGTTTTGCCCGCTCGGTACGTCTCCACGATGAATCCTAGGGGTAGGTTCCGCTTTTAAATCGGGCGGCGGTAGAGCGCAGCGTCAGTGAGACCAGGTGGGACCACCGAGCCATTTCCTTGGCCGCACTTGTTGATTTTGGGCCTCCGTGGATTCCACCATGCTCGCGTTCATACTGTATTATCAGTGGAGGTCAGAGGAGCATCGAGATCAGAATGAACTGCAGACAGCGCACCTTACAGTCTAGCTGGGAGGCTGGCTGCCACACTGGTTCGTTGTTTGTTTGGCAGGCTTTCTTCTGTCACTGGCTCGGTTCCTTTCCCGCTCCTCGTGTCTTTTCGAGGAGTTATCACATCGTTCCAACCTCCCCAAGGTTTATGACTGGTTCTTCCATCACTGTTTGCAAGGCTTGGCTGGCTACAGTGAACGTCACTGTTTTCAGCTATTTTTCCCTTCCCGCAGCGCAAGATTTCGTGATTTATCTGCTTTCAAGCTCCAGCCCCCCACCCCCTCCCCCTTTCCTAAAGAGAGAGAGGAGGGAGGGTGATAGACAGAGGAGGAGTGGAAGAGAGAGAGAGAGAGAGAGAGAGAGAGAGAGAGAGAGAGAGGGGGGGGGGGGGGAGACGGGCAGACAGACGGACAAAGAAAGAGACAGACAGACAGGCAGACAGACAGACAGACGCGCAAGCAGGTAGAAAAACCAACAGATACTCAGAGAAACAGACAAACAGAGAAAGACAGACAGAGACAGACACAGAGAGAAAGACAGATACTGAGGCATACAGAGACATAGACTGAGAGAGAGAGAGAGAGAGAGAGAGAGAGAGAGAGAGAGAGAGAGAGAGAGAGAGAGAGAGACAGACAGACAGACAGACAGACAGACAGACAGACAGACAGACAGACAGAGACAGAGACAAAGAGTGAGACAGAGAGAGAGACAGATAGATAAACAGTGAGAGAGAGAGAGAGAGAGAGAGAGAGAGAGAGAGAGAGAGAGAGAGAGAAGAGAGAGAGAGAGAGAGGTCTGCTTGTGCGAACTGAGAGAGAGAGAGAGAGAGAGAGAGATTGATTGATTGATTGATTGATCTTTAATACCCAAGGATGAAGATTTTAGGCCAAAGCCTAGTCTTACAATCTGTCCTTGTCATGCATACATTATTTCAGCACATATCATTCATACAGACAATTCAACATAGCAACATGATAATCTAATTCTACAATGATAAGCAAACTGCTCATAAAAGCACTAATGAGATGGGGGATGGTAAAACAAAAGGAAACTTACAAGCAAACAAAC
>JAFLJL010018261.1:47500-59735 GCA_018398815.1 Conus ventricosus
GAGAGAGAGAGAGAGAAAGAGAGAGAGAGAGCGAGAGAGAGAGAGAGAAGAGAGAGAGAGGGGGGGAGGGAGGGGTACATACTTATTTTGAAAAAGATTTTCTGAACAGTATTCAGAGGACCCTTTTCGGGGTCATAGAGCAACTTTCTGAAAGAGCTACCAGCATATCCCTCCCCAAGGCCAATGTTTCCGACCCACTGTTGGTGTCGGAAAGGGCTGCCAACTTTCGCATATCCTCTTAAATGTCTTCCTGCAAAGACTCATGACTGGGGCACCAAGAGACCATCTTGGAACAGCAAGTATTGGAGACAGGAACATTACCGACCTGCGCTTTGCGAATGACAGAAAGACTTTGCCCAACTAGAATAATGGCCAGGACAAAGCATCGGCAGCATGTGGCCCTGAAGACCAAACGCGCGGCAAAAACACCAAAGGCGTCAAAAGAGACATGGAAGCGGGTGATAAAAAAACTCGAGAGAGCAAGCCACTTCGAGTACCTAGGACCAGCAGTGACCAATGAAAGGTCCGAACCAAAGGTCCTCTCTGGAACGATCCAAGCTTCAGGAGCGCTCTCAACACTGAAGACCACCTGGAACAACAGCATCTCTCTCTCTCTCTCTCTCTCTCTCTTCTCTCTCTCTCTCTCTCTCTCTCTCTCTCTCTCTCTCTCTCTCTCTCTCTCTCAGTTCCAAGGTGAGAATAATGCGCACACCTGTGATCTCAATATTTCTCGTGCCTGTGAAACATGGACCCTGACAGCAGATCTACACAGAAGGCATTTAAAGGGAGATGCTGATGCAAAATCCTAAATACTTCCCACAAGTTCTATGTCAACAATAAAACGAGATGCAAAACATTTAAATGTACTCCTAGTTTATCTTGGATACGCGTGAGATATTCCATAAAGAGGAAAAAACGTTTTTGGGTCGTTAGAGCCGTTAGTAACGGCTATTCTGGTGAACATTGGCCATCATCTGTGACCCATAATGAACATACCTAATTTTCAGAAAGATCGGCCTAGTACTTTCTGAGACTTTGCATAAAGAAGAAAACCGTTATGGGCCGTTATAGCCGTTAGTAACGGCTATAACGGTAAAATAAAAACATCGGGCATCATCCGTGACCCATAATGGACATACCTACAAATTTTGAGAACGATCGGCCCAGTAGTTTTGTCTGGAGCGAGTGGAACACATTTTGACCACAGACAGACACACAGACAGACAGACGCACAGACAGCATTTCTTCGTTCCCATTGTAAAGTACTCCCTGTTCTTTAAGAACTGGGAGTACAAAAAGTGCGCAAAAGCATGGAGGCAGCCAGTGGTCCCTTTCAGGCTCCGATAACAGCAGGAACAGAAACACAACACTGAAATGGTAATGGTCACGTTATTCTGTCGATCCTCTGTGTGAAAAAACAACAACAAAAACATGTTGCAAGGCTTGTGCCGGGAAACAGAAGGGTGACACAGAGAAAGATGTGGGAGGACACGATCCAGGTACTGACGGTCCTGGCCGCTGGCTTTCCCACAGAGCAGCAGAGGGCAGACGAGAATGGAGGAATACTGTCAGTGAAAGTGATGCACCAACGACTTTGGGGTTGAGGGACTGATGATAATGGTGATTCCTGTCAGACTTCTGGCCTTTAAAGACAGTAATTACTTTGTATTCAACATAATGTGCATCTGAAATAAGGAAAAAGCTCAGTCAGAGACTACAGACTGTTCAGAGGTTGTTTATCGTCTCTGTCTCTGCTCAAGCGTTTACAATTCTCTTGCTCACATTGCACGATGTAACGTTTGCCGGGAGTGCTTGAAATGTTCTGTAGCAGGTACCACAGACTGTTTGGAGAAGGAAACACAACAGCCATGAATACAGTCAGGTACCATTTTACAGAGCTTTACAGTTCTTGCCCATGTTATCTGACAGGAGCGTATGTCCTAGAGAGAGAATCTGGACTTTGTTCATTTGCGTTGTAGTTACCGTTATGGTGCATAGGTCATGCGCTAATGATATATAAGAGAGTTTCTCATATTTAACCGACCGAAGAGAGGCCATTTACGACTTACTTTCAATTAGCACAGAAGTCATGATTACTGTTATATTTTGCTGATGTCGTGGCATTATGTAAAGAAAAACCTACTGTATATAACATTGGGAAGAGAGAGATTGACAGCACGTCGATGCATACATATGCACACACACATATTTTTGCGTCAGATGTACAGATCTTCCTAAAAAGCCGGAAAGGAAAGTCATAAATTGTTACATCAAAACAAAACAGGTGCACTGTCTGGCTCATGCTCTTGCTCGTATTCCTAAATTCTTTGTAAATGTTTTCAGGTCCAATGAAGTATGTTATCCAGCAAATGCATGCAAAAACAGGTCACAAAATAGCATCCGAAAATCAACAGTTGCACTGCCCTCCCTCCCATTCTCTTCCACTTTCTGTCCACAAGAGAAGCATTTAAAAAGCCATGCTTTTCAACACCTGACGAGAATTTGAACTATTCTCCATAATTATATTCCTAGTTTGTCTTTCACTGGGTGCTCCGATGAGCTATTGGATTGTGATTTTCTCTGTTAAATTTTGATTTTATGTTGGTCATTGCCCAACAAACTCCAAAGGGCGAACCCAACTCTCAAAATTTCACCACACACACACCACAACACACACACACACACACACACAACTCATTACCACAAAAAAAAGTATAAAAGCACACCGGAAATTCTTTCTTCCGTAAATTCCTACCAATGATGAAAAATGTTTATCTCTTTCAGAAACTCAAAATCACATCAGGTGGGACATCTCTGAACAAGGTTTACATGGAGTCTGCTGTACAGTGTTTACGTCTCACATCATGTAAGTCCCAACACTGCTGATTTGAAAGAGTTTGTTTTCTATCTGCGAGTTCCATTCCTCTACAGCCAGAGCTCTTTGACATAAGTCTGAGTTCCAGGTTTCCGATGGGTCTGAGGAAAGGAGAATCTGCTCCATTTATCTTTTAGCTTTTTGGGAAAATGGGGGTTTCCCCGCTTTTTTCATTCCCTTGTTTGTCATGGTGTCATCTTAGGTTTTTTCCCGGGACACGCCCCCTTGGGAAAATGTGGTATTCTACGGCTAAGGGACTACCCCCCAAAATTTGGTATGGAACGTGAATATTTCCCCAGAAATCTGTGGTTTTCCCTCGCCGTGGGGCCCTTTACCCCAAACGCGATTAACAGATCCTATCACCGAGAATCTTCGGTTTATCACGTATCCCGTGATATTTCTGGTATCTAACGGGGACATATTGTAGAAATTAGGGATATTCCCCCCTAGCGACGACAGTACTATAAAAATGCGGGTTTGTTATGCCTGTTTTTGGGACTGTAGAGGGAAATTTGGTCATTGACAAACCTCTCTTAGGGGGCCCAAAGGAGACAAAAGCCGATTCCCTCCCCAAAATGGTTTTTCTGCACGAAGGAGATGCAAAGGACCCGATCTTTGCGGTCAAAAATGAAAACCAAAAACCCCCTTGGTTTTTTTCCTCTTTTTCCCAGCTTTTACCAAGTCAGTGGATTCATAGGGAGGGAAAAATTAGTTAAACCAGCATTTCCCCCGTTTCTTTACAAAACTAAAAAATTTTTGTTACGGGCAGTTTTTAAAATCCGTCTGTTGTCAACCTTGTGATAGCACTGGGCTGGAAAGCCGCCCACCCCTGCAGGTGTTTTGGTATGTCGGTTTGGGTTTGACCCCCCACCCTCCCAAAAAGAAACCGAAGAGCGGGGACCTTCCCTCGGGTTTTTAACCCAAGATAATCCTGTAGTTTGCTGTTTTTTTTTTCATTTCGAGATGAGAAAGGTCGTGGGGGGGCCCCTGGGGCCCTGTGGTTTACCGGTTTGGTGTCGGTACATTTTGGATGGTGGCAGGGGTTGCTGTGATAGCCCCCAGCGGTGACCCCCACACGGACATCGTTTCACCCTGCCAGAGGTAGGCAGAAACTTTTTAATTGAGAGAAAACGGTGACTTTGCTCCGTTTTTTTTTTTTTGGGGGGGGGGGGGGGGGGCTTTCGGGGTTTTTATTTTTCCCGGTTTCGTTCGTGCCTTTGTTTTGGGAATGTAAAGGTTGTTTTTCTTTTTCTTCTTCTTCTTCTTCTCTTCTCTCCCCTTTTCTCTTTTCTCTTTTCTCCTCTCTCTGTGCCCCCCTTTTGCTCTTTTTTTGGGGGGGTGGGGGGTTTTTGTTCTTATTTTAAAAGGATTGTAGCGACTTTTCCCTTTCCCCAACCCAATTTTAAAGTCGGGGCCAATGATCATGGGGGCTTTTGTGCATCAATAAAAAACAAGGTGCGTGTGGCCAGACTTAAAATATGTGGTAATTTTAAAAAATAAATTAACAAAAACTCCGCCAAAAAAAGTGGGAAAAACGAATCTAAGAAAAAAATAAAAATTTGTTGCCCTTTAAGTTTCTTCAGGCAAGAAAAAAAAACACTTAAAAAAAAGGGAACGGCAATCGCTTTCTTCACCCAATTGGGCAAAAGAGGGGTTTTTGGAATTGCTTTTCGTTTCCCTTTTCTTTTTTTTAAAGGGACTTTTAAATAAAAAATTTTTAATGAAATTATAATTCTCTATCGGGACAAAATTCCTGCTACAGGTTTGATGGGGGTGTGTAAAGGGGTAAAAAAGTTATTGCTTTTCGTTGGAAAATTCATATTTCTTTTTTGTTTTCCCCCGGGAATATACAGCCCCTCATTCCCATGTTTTTTAATTTGGGTTTAATAATGTTTTTTGATTCATTTTTTAAATTAATTTTAAAGGGGAAATGGAAAAGGGTTTTTTCCCAATTCCTCTAAAAATTTTTTTGGAAATGTATTTTGTGTGTATATGTGTTATAGATGGTTTTGTATATTTGTGGGGTGTGTTTGTATTTTGGTTTTGTATTTTTTTGTATTTTTAAATTTTTTTATGTTTTTGTATCCTTTATTTGTGTGTGTGTTTTGTGTGTGTGTGTTGTTTTGTGTGTGTGTGTGTTTTGTAGACTTGATAAAAAGGGGGGAAAACTGATTTTATTTTACTTTTGGGTTTTGTTGGTGTTTTTGGTGTTTTTTCCGATAATTTTGATGTTAAAGGCCTTAAAAAAAGGCGAAAATTTGAAAAACAAAAGAAGGGAAGACATGGTGGACGACTTTTTGATTATATTTTTTTATTTTTATTTTATTTTTTTTATATATATATTTATTTATATATTATTTATAAAATTTTTTTTATCTGTCAATGTTTTTAAAAAAGGGAAAGGTTTAAAACCCGAGGTAGATGAGGAAGCCTTAAAAAAGGGCCCGGAAACCTCGATTTTTAAACCTTTAAACCTTTTTCCCTTTTTTTAACATCTTTGGGAAAAATGTTGCCCCCCAAGGGGGGTTTTCAACTTTTAAAAATTCTTTTAGGCTTTTTGGTTATTTTCATCTTTTAAATATATATATTTTATTTAAAAACAAGTAAAAGAGGAATTTTAAAAAATATCTAAAATTTGTTTCGGGCGCGTTGCGTGTCATAGGAGGGTTTTTTGGGTTTTGCCACCCCCCCCCGGTTGTTTATAGCGGGTGGGCTGTTTGGGGTTTGTTTGCACGTGGGGGTTGGGTTTGAAAGTTTTTTTGGGGGGGGCTTTAATTTTTTTGGGTTTTGGGTGTATTCCAAAACAACAAATTTTCCATTTATGCCTGCATTTGTTTACTTTTTCCTGTTTTGGTTTTTTTTAAAGTTGTTAAAGTGTGGGTTTTTAGTATTAACCTTTTTTCAGTTAAAATGGGGTTGCCCTTTTTAAAACATTGCTGTATGGTGATGCTTTTTTTAAATTTTCCCGGATTTTTTGGTAGTTTTTTTTGGCGTTTTTTAATTTTCCCGGGATATATTTGCTCAGTTCTTTTTTGGTTTTTTTTTTTTTCTTTTTAAATTGATGTTTTTTGGTTTGCTTTTGGGTTTTTTAAATTGGGTTTTCAGTGCCCCTATGTTTTTTTTTTTAATTTTTTGATTTTAAAGTAGCTGGTATAAATGTTGTTGTAAAAAGCTTTTTATTTTTTTGTGGGCATGTCAAAAACTCAATAAAAAATATAAAAGTATTATCAATTTGACATAGTGCCCTTTTTCCCCAATTATAGTTGGGGAAATACCCCAAAAACCCTTGAAGTTTCCCAGTCCCCCAAACCAGAAATAACGGGTAAGAAATGGAAATCTTTTCCCCAACCAAGAAAAAATTATAACAACAAAAATGAAACATGGATCGGGGGAAAAAACCATCAAAAAAATAATTGGGAGTATCCTGGGATCTTTATGAGGTGCGGTTAAACATGGGGAACGGGTTTGGGATATTCATGCTGCCCAAATAAGCCCCCCCCCGGAAAAACAAGTGGGACTTTTACAGAGACGAGGGCCCTTACATGCCCAATCAACATCAAAACACTAAAAAACATACATTTGGGATTAACATGACCAATCAAATAAAAACATACAAAATTTTGATGATACACACGCCCAATCAACATCAAAAAACTAAAAAAATTTGATACCCTGACCAATAAAACATCAAAAATTACAAAATCGTTGATTCACCCCGGGCCCAATAACTTCAAAATAAAAACATAAGAGTTAAACCCTGCCCAATCCAAATCAAAACACAAAATACGGGATGTTTACATGCCCAATAAAATCAAAACATACAAACATACTGTTATTCAAATGACTTTAAAACTAAACCCTACAAAATTTTGTTCATTAAAATTTGACAATAAACATAAAAACATAAAAATTTCTGACGATTCAAAATGCCCAAATAAAATCAAAAAAATAAAAACATACAGATGATTCCCCCAATGAAAAAACCCTCAAACATACAAAACATTGTGATTACACTGACCAATCACAAAAAACATTTTCAAACTTGATATTCAAAAGGGCCCAAATAAAATCAAAACACTACAAACATACCGATGTTTTCCAAAAACCCAATCAAATAAAAAAAATACAAAATACAGATGATTAAAACTGCCCAAAACCCCAATCAAAAACTAAAAATTTATTGATGTTTCACACTGCCCAATAACATAAAAAACACTACAAAAAATGATCATTTTTCGGGCAACAAACATCAAAACACTAAAAAAATATGTCTTTCAAAATGACCAATCAACATCAAAACACTACAAAATTAGGATGATTCACACGGCCCAATAAACAACAAAACTTAAACTTTATGGATTCCATGCCCAATCAAATAAACACAAACAAAATTTTGTTTCATTTAATGCCCAAATTTCAACATAAAAAACACTCAACTTACTTTTGATTCCACTGACCAATAACATCAAAACACTACAAACAAAATGATAATTAACTGCCCAATTAACATCAAAACACAAAAAAATTTACTGATCATTCACATGCCAATCAACATAAAAATTTTTAAAAACTACTGATCATTCACATGACAATAAACAACAAAAAATTAAAACAAAATGATGTTTCAAACTGCCCAACCCAAACATCAAAACATCAAAAAATGTTCTTCACACGCCCAATAAAACTTAAAAACACAAAAAATTTTTCTGATGTTTCACACTGACCGTTAAAACTTCAAAACTTAAAACTTTATAAATCTTTTCACATGCCCAATTCAACATAAAAACACAAAAAACATATGATTTTTCCCCAATGCCCAACCCAATTAAAAACCCTAAAAACATACTGATCATTCAAAATGCCCAATAAAACATCAAAACACAAAAAAAATACTGACGATTCACACTGACCAATAACATCAAAACATACAACATTTTGATGATTAAAAGGGCCCAATAACATAAAAACACTACAAACATAGGGATGTTTCAAGGCCCAATAAACAAAAAAAAACCTAAAAACACATGTCTTTCAAAATGCCAAAATAACACCCAAAAAATTAAAACACATGATCATTCCCCAAGACCAATCAACAAAAAAACACTAAAAAATTTACAGTTGTTTCACACGACCAATCAACATCAAAACACTAAAAAAATTGTGTAAACATGCCCAATTTCAACATAAAAAAAACCAATAAAAAATTTACAGATGTTTCACCCCGCCCAAATAACATAAAAACATCAAACATACAGATAAATTACATGACCATCCAACATCAAAAAAAAAATTTAACAGAAATTCAATGACAATTCAAATCAAATACAACAAAAATTTTCTTTTACATGCCCAATCAACAAAAAAAATTCAAAATATGATCATTCAAGTTCAATAAACACCCAAAAAAACCCCTCCCAAACAAAATGACATTTCAATGCCCAAATAAAACATAAAACATACAAACATACGATGTTTTACACTGACAAATAAAAATTTTAAAAAACACTACAAAAATTTGAGGGATATTCACATGACCAATCAAAAACAAAAAAATACAAAACATATGATTTTTTAAACGGGGACCAATCAAATCAAAACCCCTACAAACAAAAAGATGTTTTTTTTTCCAAAAAAAACCCCCAATCTTCTTCAAAACACAAAAAAATTTACAGATGTTTCAATGACCAATCAACATAAAAAACATACAAAATATTGATAAATTACAGGGACCAATAAAACATTCAAAACAAAAAACCCAAAAGGGATAACACTGCCCAATCAACACCCAAAACCCTAAAAAAACATACAGGGGATTCCCCACTGCCCAAACCCAAAACATCAAAACACTAAAACATATTGGGGTTAAACCCCCAAGACCAATCCAAATAAAACCCACTACAAACATATTGTTTGATTCAACTGCCCAAAAAACTTCAAAACATTTCAAAACCTACGATTTTTTCCAAATGCCCTTTAAACATCAAAAACTACAAAATATGTTTTTTTCCCCAAAATTGACCAATAAACTTTCCAAAACCTAAAAAATTTATGATCTTCCCCAGGGACCAAAAACATAAAAAAAAAAAACATAGATGTTTTCACATGACCATAAAATCAAAACATTAAAACCCAAAATGGATGATTCACATGACCAATAAATAAAAAACATAAAAACCCATACGATCATTAAAACCCCTGCCCAATCCCCCAAAAAAACCCACTACAAAATATTTGTTGATTCACAGGCCCAAATTTAAATAAACACTACAAACAAAATGCTTTATAGCCCAATAAAACATCAAAAACCACTACAAACATATGATGATTCACAGGGCCCTTTCAACTTCAAAACACTACAAAACATATGTTTTTTTAAACTGCCCAAATAACATAAAAACACTAAAACCATTTGGATGATTCTCCACTGACCAATAACATCAAAAATTACAAACATACTGTTAAATTCACCTGCCCAAATTAAAACATCAAAACATACAAACATACTGATCATTCCCCACTGCCCAATCAACATCAAAAAAAATAAAAAACATACTGATGATTCACACTAAACAATCAACATAAAAAAACAACAAAAATATGTTTTTCCACGGGCCAATAAAATTTAAAACCCCTTAAAAAATTTTAAATCTTCAATTGCCCTTCAACATAAAAACACTACAAACATACTGACGATTAATTTGCCCCAAATCAACATCAAAAACCTACAAAATATTGATGATTCACCTGCCCAATAACATCAAAAAAATACAAAAAAATGATCTTTTAATTCCTGCCCAATAAACCAAACACTAAAACATCTTTCATTCCCCTTTGCCAACCCATAAAAACATACAAACAAAGGGTTGTTTCCCAATGCCCAAATTTTAACAAAAAAATTTTTTAAAAATTTACTGATGATTCAACGGGCCCAAATCAAACATCAAAACACTAAAAAACATATGTCTTCACAGAAAAATAAAACATCAAAATTTCAAACATATGTTCTTTTCACTGAAAATCAACATCAACCCCTTTAAAAAAATATTGATGATTCACCTGCCAATTTCAACATCAAAAACTTCAAAATTTTTGATGTTTGGGCCCGAAAGTTCAGGTTAATCATGTCGAAAATGTGAATCACAATGAGGCGGGAGAAACGTAAAAGGGGAGGAGGAGGGAGGGGGTGGGGGGAAGGGGGGAGGGGGGGGGGAGAGAGAGAAAAGAGAGAGAGAGGAAAAATTGAAGGGGAAGAGAGAGTTGAAAAGGAGAGTGAAAGAGGAAGAGAGAGAGGAGTAACGAGTAAACGATTTTTATTGTTTTTAAGAAGGAACCCCTTAAAGCATTCCCAATAATTAAAAAAATGTACACGATTCAAAGGTTTACAGACCCAGGCAGGGACAAATTTTTAAGTGAATCGTTATATATAGGCCTATAATATAAAACATATATAAACAAAAATTTGATAGAAAGGTAGATAGACTGACGGGTAGGAAAGGGGGGGGGGGGGAGGGGAGGAGGAGAGAGAGAGAGGAGAAGAGAGGGGGGAGAGAGAGGGGGAGAGAGAGAGTGGGGGAGGAGATGAGAGGGGCCCAAGGGGGAAATATTTCATTGAAAAGTCAAACCCCCAAAACTTTTCGAAGGCCTTTTTCCCCTGTTGACCTAAGGGTCAGTTTTATAGAATTCCCCCAAAAAAGTCCGAATAAAAAGGGGAAAAAACTTTCATCATCCCCCCCCCCCCCCCCCCCCCCCCCCCCCCCCCCCCTTTTTCCCCCCCCCCCCCCCCCCCCCCCCCCCCCCCCCCCCCCCCAACCACCCCCCCCCCCAAATTCCCCTTAAAAAGAATTTCTTGTTTTTTCCTTTTCTTTTTGTTTGGGTTTTTCCTTTTTCTTCCTCTCCCCCCCCCCCCCCTAAAAACCCCCCCTTTTCCCATTAAAAGGGGTTCTTTCCCTTTTCCTTTTTTCCCCTTTTGGGGGTTTTTAAGGGGAAAACCATCTTACCTGAAAAGGGGAAAAATTCAAACCCCTTAAAGGTTGTATGGGCCCCTTAAATTCGGAAAAGAAGTGGGGTTTAACAAACCCAAAATTTTTTTAAAAGGGGGGACAAAAACAGACAAGGGGAAATAAATTAAACAATTTGAAATTAAACTTCTAAAGATTTTAAGGGGAATGGGGTTTTAAACCTTGAAAAAAAAAATTTGGGGGGCAGGGGCAACCAAGACTATATAAAAAAAAGGGAAAAATTTTTATCTATGTGTTCATTTTTCTTCCTTTTTTTTACTAAAACCCCAATTATTCTTCCCCTGAACCCGTAGCCAAAATGAAAAAGTTTTCGGGCCATGGGCCCCCAAGGGCTTCCTACAAACCAAAAAAACCCCCTTTAAACAAAAAAATTTTGTAGTTTTTTGATTTTCAAATTTTCACTCGTTATTTGGTGTTTTTTTTTTTAGTTTAAATGATTTGGGGCGGAATAGAGGTGGCACACCTTTCCCTTTAAAATTTTATAAAATTAAAATAAGTTTGAAAAAAATTTTGGTTTTTTATAATATTTGGGGGAAAAATATCTTCCCGCAAAAAAATTGTTTATTTTTGGGAACCCAAATAAAATTTTAAAATGAAATTCTGTTTCAGTTCGTTGGGGCAAAAAAGGGCATGTCAGCTTTTTTGGTTCTCGAATTTTTTGAACCCGTGGGGTTTTAAATTGGGAAAACCAAAAACCCAAGTCTTTGGTTTTGGTGTTTTTAAGTGCGTTTATTTTTTTTTATTTTCTTTAGTTTAACCGGAATTTTTTGTAGTTGAGGAATGTGGTATAAAATTTGTAAACTTTCTTTGGATTGCAAAAAAGCGTCAATATTTGGGAAAGACAGGGCTAAAACCTTTGCTTTAAAAAAAGATTTTAAAAAATTTTTTCTTTTTTTACTCCCTTTTTTTCCCCCCCGAATTCCCAAAAAATACCTAAAACAATGAAAAGGAAACCTTGACTTGGGCTTTCTTGGGCTTTGTCCTCTGAAATTTTTTGGGGGAAAATTTTGGGGCCCCAAACCCCACTCTTCCCGCGGACAAGGTTTGGGGATTTCTTCCCGCTTGGGGCCCCCCCCATTTTCCCGGGGCCTTCCTTCCCCGTCGGTTTCTCCTTCGCCTGTTTGTTTTTGGTCTTCCCCCTCTTTTTTTGCCCCGAGGGTTCCATTTAAGGGCTTTTTTGTGATGTTGGATGGGATTTTGAGGGTGTGGGCCAACCCTCCCCCCTTCCCTTTTTGGGTTTTATTTCTATTGGGGAAATTGCTGGGTTTTTGTTCCCCAGTTTTGCTTGGAAAAACATTGGGCCCTTTGGTGTTCACAACGTTTCGCAGCAAAAATTTTTTGG
>JAFLJL010018261.1:60735-78132 GCA_018398815.1 Conus ventricosus
GCGGCTTCGTCCCCCCCCCCTTTCCCCCCCCCACCCGTACGTGGCGGGGAACTCTTTGGGTACCAAGTACAGCACAGTCCGGTCTGGAGTTTGGGCCACGAACTTCCTGTTTTCTCTTACTCTGATTTTTGTCTTTTTTTTTCCTTTCCTTTTCTTTTCTTTTAAACCGTCGCTCGCTGAGTTTTGTTAGTTTGTATTCTTTGTTTGTTTGTTTGTTTTACCTGTGGTCCTTTTTCTGAAGATTAGTGTGTAAGGCGAAGACAGTGCTTCTCTGGGTCCTCCCCAGCACCTTCGGGTGTTTCTTTTTCTTCTTTGCCTTAACTAGGCTGACCCTGGAGAAAGGTCCAGTGACGGTGAGGAAAGACCCAGTGGACCACAGGGAAAGTCCTGTTGACAGTGGGAAAGACTACAACTTTGGATTCTCTCTTGAGGGCACATAAGACCGTATGGCGAAAGCTTGGCTGTGTCTGGAGTGGCACTGTCTTCATCTGTCCGTGGGCAGGGGTGGTTGGGTCTGTGGGGTGTGCTCGGCAGCTGGAGGGTGGTGTTTTTCGCCGGTGGGCTCTGCCGTCATGAAATACGGGCTGGTACACCCATGGGGATGCTACTTTAAGGCTGTTATGGGCTGCATCCTGTAGTCTAATTTACTCTGTTCAGGAGCAGTTATGTCCCTTGATATCTTAATGGAGTGTCCTGTGCGTGCCTGTACCATCGTCAACACAGCGCAGGCCTCCAAGGGTGGTACAGGACTGCTCTAAAGGCAGGCGAAGACAGTGCTTCTCTGGGTCCTCCCAGCACCTTCGGGTGTTTCTTTTTCTTCTTTGCCTTAACTAGGCTGACCTGGAGAAAGGTCCAGTGACGGTGAGGAAAGACCCACTGACCACAGGGAAAGTCCTAGTTGACAGTGGGAAAGACTACAACTTTGGATTCTCTCTTGAGGGCACATAAGACCGTATGGCGAAAGCTTGGCTGTGTCTGGAGTGGCACTGTCTTCATCTGTCGTGGGCAGGGGTGGTTGGGTCTGTGGGGTGTGCTCGGCAGCTGGAGGGTGGTGTTTTTCGCCGGTGGGCTCTGCAGTCATGAAATACGGGCTGGTACACCCATGGGGATGCTACTTTAAGGCTGTTATGGGCTGCATCCTGTTGTCTAATTTACCTCTGTTCAGGAGCAGTTATGTCCCTTGATATCTTAATGGAGTGTCCTGTGCGTGCCTGTACCCATCGTCAACACAGCGCAGGCCTCCAAGGGTGGTACAGGACTGCTCTAAAGGCAGGCGAAGACAGTGCTTCTCTGGGTCCTCCCCAGCACCTTCGGGTGTTTCTTTTTCTTTACCTGTGGTCCTTTTCTGAAGATTAGTGTGTAAGGCGTTTGCTCATTTTGTTCTTCTGTAGTTAACGCTTTGTAACAGACGTTTATTACCTGGCAGATGTGTGTGTGTGTGTGTGTGTGTGTGTGTGTGTGTGTGTGTGTGTGTGTGTGTCAGTCTGTGTCTGTGTGTGTGCGCGCGCGTGTTTTTGTGTGCATGTTTCATTTATGTATGTGAGTTTGTGTGTCTGTATTTGTCTATTATGTGAGCGCGCACGCGCGCGCGCGCGCGCGCGTGTGTGTTGTGTTCGTGCTATGTACGCGTATGTCTACTTATGTGTGCAGATGTGTGTTTGTGTGTGTATGGTTGGTTTGTTTTTTGAGGGTATGCCTCATTATCTGTCGTATACGGAAAAAAGTGCTGGTGGTGGTGTCCCTGCAGTTTACGGTGTTGCTGTACTATTCTCGACCTTCATGTCACCATCTACAGATACACACGTTCTCACAATCATAGAACGTACTTTTGGGGATAAAAAGGATTCGACCAGCAGGTCATTTGGTATTTTTTTTTTTCTTTTTCGGTGTATTGTCACGCTTCTTTTTCGGAGGTTTGATTTCAAGCGTAGGTGAAACCCCAGGGCCCGAAGGCGTCTTTGGACGATGACATCACTTTTTTAACGTGCCCATGATTTAAAACAAAGAGGGGGAAAAGGGAAAGGGGAAAGAAATGATAGAACGGGAACGGGAAAATGCACAGTTAGGCCAGCGCAAATGTATGATCGGGGAGACACTACCATAGTTCGAGCGGGAAGAGCTTAAACACGTAAATGTTTTCTTGACCTTTTAGGTTTAAAGATGAGGGTGCCCCTCGGTTTAGAGTGGGTTAGGGTCAGGTTAGGGCTAGGTTGGATCGTTTTCGGCAGATGCGCAGAAAAAAAAGTTAATACAACTATAGTTTGTTTTGGGGAACCAATTGTGCCTTTTTATACCCTTCAGCTGGTGACGTAAAAGGAAATCGCATTGACGGGCTTACGCGTCCAACTGATGTAAAAAAGTAACTCGAAAAACGTAAATTTTTGACGTTTGTGCCTGCACGCGGGGGTTTAAAACAAATGATTTTCGGTAAAAAGGGGTTTTGCAAATAGTATGAAATTATGCCAAGCCCATTCATCGTTTGAATTCTTTTCGTTCCGTGACTCGGTTAAAAAACATGCCCAGTCTTTGTGTTTGATTAAAAGGGACCGGGGGGGGATTTCGTAAACGAAAAATGGATCCTTTTTAAAATTTTGCATAGCGTAGTGACCATTCAAGCAGTGTGGTGTGCGTAGTGTGTGTGTGGGTGTGTGTGTGGTGTGTTGTGTGTGTGTTATACGAAAAGCTTTTTACGAGCTCATCAGAGTTAGAGCTTTTAAATGTCCACCATTTTTTTTTTTATCTTTTTTTTATTTTTTCTCTCATCATCATTCATCTCTTATGAGTATCATTATAACAATGATGATGATCATTAAAACATCACATCTCATCATTATATATTATTATTTCATTATTAGCGCAGCAGCCCCAAACAACAGCAGCGCAGTAATAGTAGTATTTGTAGTCGTTAAAATGTATGTGACTGGGGTTTTTGATTTTTTTGTGTTTTGTACCTGTGTTTTTCGTATGTTAGTTGCGTGAAAATAAACATTTGAAAATACTTTTTAAAAGCTCTAAAAATTGTTAGTGCACAAACAGCCAGTTTGGGGTGTTTCTGATTTGCTGCTTATCAGCTAAAAAAAAAAGAACACATCAACAACTCTCCCCCCAAGACAGCTGGACTCTTATATAAGACGGATCTGCTGAACAGGCAGTGAGGAACGGGGTCCCGAATCTACCCCAATACCCAGGAGGGGGGAAAAGAGAGGTCTCACTCAAAAACCGGCCTTTATCCAATTTTCAGGCCGGGGCAGTTGCCATAAAAAACAGGAGCAGCCCATATCGAGCCAGCCCTCAACCCCCAAAAAACGTCGTCTTTCTTTCAGCGCCTGCTGTCTTGCAGGCCCTACAGATGCAAGACAAAAACTGAACGACCTATCTACGCCCTTTTTCCCTATGCGGGGCCGGCACAGTCGTTCTACAGTGGACCCCTTCCCACTGCAAGTACTGGAAAACGAGGTTCGACACTTGGCAAAAAGGGGAGCAACAAGAAACAGGAAGACAGGTCCCCAAAAACCCTTTTCCGACCGACCCCCCGGAGGTCTGCCCTGACAGGTCTCTAGGTGGGAGGAGGGGTGATGACCTCAACGCCCCGGGGGGGGGGGGGGGAAAAGCCACACAAAAAAGTTAGATACAACACCCCCTTTATTCACCCAAATAACAGTCATAAAATAAGCATTCCCCCAACCCACTGCCAATCACAATCAAGATTCCAAAACACATCACAATTATAAAAAACATTTCACCCTACCGTAACAATCACAATAAAAAATTTCAACACATATGACATATAACCATTAAAATAAACATTTCCAGCATCCATCCCTTTCCACCCATGGAGTGCCTCCACACCCCTGCCTCTCTCAAGTCACTGGGGCACCCTGTCGCACTAGGGCTGAAACCGGGTCGGCTCTTGAAGAGAGTCGTTTAAGGCCGACACCCCGACCCCACAAGAGGCAGTGAAGAGCGGCCCGGGGGGGGGGGGGGGGGGGGGGGGGGGGGGGGGGGGGGGGGGGGGGGGGGGGGGGGGGGGGGGGGGGGGGGGGGGAAACCGGGGGCTTTTTACCAGTCCGCGGGACCCAAAGGGGTCAAAGCCGTGGCAACCGTCCGCGGTCCCAACCCGAGCGTGGCCAACCCGACGTGGCCCAAAACCCGTCCCCGGTCCCAACCAGAGCGTGGCCCCAACCAGAGCGTGGCACCAACCAGTCCAGACTCGGGGGAAGCCCCCCCGGGGGGGGGGGGGGGGGGGGGGGAAAAGTAGCTGGGAGGAGAGAAGAAAGGAGGGAGGGAAAAAGGGTACTGGAAACCCCCCCGTCAGTACAATCTGACCTTCTGTTAAAAACCCCAACAGCCCCCCCCATGATGGGCGAGGGGGGGTCTATAAATACACAACCCACTCAAAACAGACCTGAGCTAACAAGTAAACCCTCAAATCAGGGGCTGTTCTTAAAGCCTTTTACACGAAGCAGGTAAAAGGCTGCTTAAATCAAACAGGGTATTAAAAAAAAAATGAATTTCTTACCCTTTTCTCACTCCCTTTTAAAAAAAATTTTCCTTTTTTAGGAAAAAAAACCAACACGGACCATGTTTATAAGGGCCCCCACATTTTCAAAAAAATAAATTAATGGATAATTGTCACATTTTTTACCCAATTTAAAAAAACACAAATCTCCAACCACGCATCCGAACGACAAACGCGTACGCACGCTCGAAAAAATAAAATCGTTCTTTTTGCACACACAACAGACGGGGGCCAAAGGATAAGAGCCGGGTAAATGTACAGGGGGGGACGGCGAGCCCAGCAAGTCCCAAACCCTGAATCACCAGGTTCTTCCCCCCCCACGACTCCCGCATCACAAGTAAACGGAGAAAGAATTTTGAAATAAAATTTGGATGGCCGGTTTTAAAGACGAATTAAACCCAAAAAAAAGGTCCAAACAATATTTTTTTAAAATTTTGCAACAAAAAAAATTGCGCAAAAGAGAAGAAAAACCCGGCTAACAACAAAAAAACCAAAACAAACAAACCACAAAAATGATGTTTACCACTACCGGGGGACCCCGAAGAGGCGGGCAAACCTCTCTTGCCCTCTGCCCGTCGAGAGGACAAAAAGCGCAGATGCGGAAAAGAAGAATGATGTCCCCTCCCACAGGCGACTGTGGGGAAATTTAGTTTGACTTACCTTCGACGATACGGTGAAGAACCCAAAACCGGAGCAGGCGTCCCAGAGACATCTTCGCTGAGTGAAAAGCTAAACCCCCCTCACGTGGCGGCCAAAAATGCCCCTACGTCACAGAGTGAGCATACTTCAAACTAAAAAAAATGAAGCACGTGCGACAGGTAAAAAGACAGGCGAGAGGCCGATAGACAGCCAGTACAAGAAAAAGATACCCACCACCGTGAACCTGCAGGATGAATGCACGGGCAGTGGAATTAGAGAGAGAGAGAGAGAAAGCAAACCGAACCTGAACTAAACCACACCAAAGGTGCAACCGCACCACAAGCCACACTAAGGGACGGACACGTGACAACAACAACGATAATAAACAAATGAATAATTCCGCCACCCCAGTTGGGTCAAACGTCGTAGGCCTCGTGACAAACTCGTGACAACCCTCAAGGAAGCCAAGACAATCATCAGAGCCAGACAGCAGAGCAAGTGGTTGCAGGAGCATCCACATTTCAATAGACATGACCCGTACCACCTGCTAACAAGATCAGAGCAGGTGGCCATCTTCAGGCTGCGGACAGGCCACAACCGCCTGAACTATCACCTCTTTACCAAGTTCAGGATCGGTCAGTCAGATCAGTGCCCATGCCAGACCGGCAGTATGACAACAGCACATCTACTGCAGGATTGCCGTTGCATGAAGCTCTGAGACACCGCCCGCCCATGAATTGGACCCCAGATATGGACGGAGCAAACATCAGTGGAGACGAAGCTCTACGGTGCCCTTGGGGACCTACAGCGCACGGCAGCATTCGTCAGAGGAGCTGGCGTTCCCATCTAGAGTGTTCGAGAAGAAGAAGAAGAAGCTAAAAAATCATCTATGCTTGTATACGCCGATCAGTTTCTTCCCTACTCCGTTAGATTTGCAGGTGGCTGATTAAAGTAGGAGTGGCAAGGGGAAAGGGGTGGTGCTGAGGGGGGGGGGGGGGGGGGGGGGATGTCAATCATATCTTTTTGGCGAGTTGAGCCAAATACGTACATTTTAAAAGACCGTAAAAAATAGTTTCTGACCTTGTGTCTGTCATTACATGGATAGTTCGATTTATTAATATGTGCTACGTAACCTTCGATTAAATTCTTTGGAAAAAGAAAAAAAAATTACACACACGCACGCACGCACGCAGACACACGCGCTAGCACGCACGTACACACGCACACATACACGCGCGCGCGCGCGCGGGCACACACACACACACACACACACACACACACACACACACACACACACACACGCACACACACACACACACACACACACGCACGTACACACTCACACACGCACACGCACACACACATACACACACACACACACACACACACACACACACACACACACACACACACACAGAGACACATCCGTTCCCCTCTCCCTCCTGTCTAGATGACCCAGAGAAAAAAAATCTGGAGATGATGTTTGGCGATTAATATTGACGGCCCTGATCACAGATTCTATACACAGCTTAGATTTTTGTTCTTGTTATAGTGTATAATGCACAGGACTAGAGAAAAAGCATGGACACACTTTCCTGACGGTAATACGTCTAAGTGATGACGTCCACTGACGATATTATACACAGCTGACATTTGTTTTTTAAAGTGTTTTAATGAATATGAATAAAAAAAATATGCGACATACTTTCGTCAGTAACACGTCATTAGTAATGCTTCAGTAGACAATGTCTACACATCTCAGTTTTTTTTTTTTTAATGCACTAACAAATATGATTATAACAAAAAAACTCGACATACTGTCCCGCTAGTAACACGTCATTAGTGATGACGTCAACATCAAGTAATTGCAGTAATTGATAATATGAATAGAAGAAGACACGTGACATACTTTCCCGCTAGTAACACGTTATTAGCGATGACGTCAACTTAAGATGTGCCGCAAACGAACACAGAGCGCGGAAGCTTTGTCACACCAAGCAGTTTGCCGGTGGAAGCCAGCGTGTTTGGTGCACCAGTCCTTAATATTCAACTGCAACTGAAAGAGAGAGAGAGAGAGAGAGAGAGGGGGGGGGGGGGGGCGGTAGGGGAAGGAATGGAGAGCGGAGAAGGAAGGGGGGGGGGGGGATGAGGGGGGGGGGGGGGAGGACTGAGAAAGGACAAGATGGCATGCCAATGATTAGCGCGGGTGCCAAAGACAGGAAACGATCCAAAGCTGCGTCCTGGGTCGTTAGAGCCAATTTTCTCTTGTTCCCTCCTCTCCTTCGCTAGACCTTAAACGACCATGAAGCGAGTCCTAATTTGCTGTTTTGAGAGAGAGAGAGAGAGAGAGAGAGAGAGAGAGAGAGAGGAGAAGAGAGAGAGAGAGGGGGGGGGGGGAGATTCATGATTTGTATTGAGAGAGAAAGAGAGGTGGGGGTGAGGATGGGGGGTGAGGCCGGTTGTGTGTGATTTTGAATGAAGAAAATTGGGGAATAGAGATACAGAGGGTGCTCATCTTCCTAGAGAGGCAGAGAGAGAAGGAGGGGATGGGGTCGGATGTGCGCACATTTTGTCAACAGTCCCCACGACAACAGTCAACCAGTGGTGGTGTTTTTAGCCAAGACGACGGCGAAGGTCACTGAGGGGCTACAACAACAAAACAAACAAACAAACAAAACAAACAAAACCCAAAACAAAAATCAACAACCATCACAGCAACAGAAACAATCGCGCGCGCGCGCACACGCACGCACGCACGCACGCACGCACACACCCACATACATTGAGAAATGAAACAGATTGCAGCGTTACTAAACAAGCCAAAAAAAAAAAAAAAAGAAGACGAAATACGAAAGAACTCACAAAGCGAGGTGTAAAATGAAACCCGACTGATGTACAGCACAAAACAGACACGTGAATTGTAGACAAACACGCCATCTTCAGACTTTACAGAAATGCACAGACAGACACCAAAATGCGCAAAATGTTTCCTGATGGCAGGCAGCACGAGCATGACAATGTATAGCGGGGGTTCTATGTCGAAAAATCATGCACTTCATGCACAAGCACCAAATTTGGCAGAGATGGCCAGTTTTATGTCCTGAACAAAACCTGATTTAGAGCCACCATGAAAAATTTGTTAAAAACATGTTTTTTTGCATTTTTCAAATGGCCGACACAAAAATTGGAATATATGTTGCAAATTGTTCATTTAATGCTACAAACACCAAATCTGGCTGAGAAGCACAATTCATGCCTGAACATAACCAGATACAGGTCATTTTTTAAAAAAAGGAAAATTTGTGTATTTGAGCAATTTCCAAGTGGCCGCCAGCAAAAAGGGGAGTCGTATGCTGTACATCATTCATTTTCACCCATTACACCAAATAGTTATAAAACAAAAATTAAATGAATAAAAATCATAATAATTAATAAATGAATGAATAAATAAATGAAATAAGATAAAAGAAAGTAATAAAGAATATAAAGATATAAATGAACAAATAAATAAATGAACAATTTTAATGGGAGGTGATGGTGTGATGTAGTTATGTGGGGGTAGTCGTATGTGGGGGTGGGGGTTATGATAGTAATGATTGTAAGAGAATGGAAATTATCAATGGGTGGTAAGATATTGTTGGGGATGGGGGGGGGGGGAGGGGGGGAAACAGAATATGGAGGGGGCGTGGAAGAGGGTAATGGGGGAGGGGGAGAGGAGAGAAAGAGTTCATCTCTCTCCTCCACACAAATGTATGCATGGGGTGTGTGGAGGGTGAGAAATTCATGCCAATAGTGTTGTTTGGGGAAAAGAAAGGGGGTGGGGGGTAGGGTGGGGAGGGGGGAAGAGAGGGGAGGGTATTATGGGTGAATTATGGTCATAATGAGACTAATGTGGGGAATTTTCAACCACATACACACCATTCTCACACACACACGCGATATATATATACTTTTTTTTATGATGATGATGATCATTGTATATGTGGGATAAACAATGCTATAGGATGTTGATCATTGTCATGAGTGAAATAACACGATAGCATCTTGTTGGTATGATAATGCCAATTGAGCAGAAAATTGGAAACGATCATGACTGATGAATAGTGACCGTTGTCATAGGTGAAATCAACACTATCACACACACACACAACATATTAGCACACACACACACATACACATATATACACACACACAACATAGTATGTGTGTATACATTGTTGTATATATTATGTACAAAACACTCATCCATATCCACATCCATATACATGCAACCACACACGCACACCCAACACACACACACACACACACACACCACACCACACACACACACACACACACAAACATACACACAAGGGGTTTTTGAATATATATATAAATATGATAATAAAGCTTATTAGGTGATGACCATTTGATCAACAACAGTGCTACAGGATGAAATCATTCTTGGGGGAGGGGGGTCAATGACTGATGGGTGATGATCTTAGAGATCAACAGTACAGTGGATGGTTTCTTCCTTGTTCACTTAGGAAGGTATTGGCGGAAGGCTGCTGTATGGCGAAGGCCCTCCAGTGGTCAATGTTTGGGCTGTACTGCATGGATGATTTGAAGACCTGCCATTGTGGAATATAGTGGACATGTGATGTCTCAGTCTGGAGTGCCCTGTCCTCAGTCTCACAAAGGTCTTATCTGGGCATCTGGTAGTGTCCTCCCTCTTGCTGAAGTAGGGTGCTGCTCAAGCCATCTGCCTTTTTGTTCTCCTTGATAATACTTTTGATTTTTTTCAAAGGAGACTTCTGTTCTAGTTGGGGCTGCTGTTCTCCTTCCTTTGCCAAATGGCCAGCTTCCTCATAGCATTTATATTGCCAGTATGAAGGTGATCACTGGATGACAGTATTTCCAGTGACGGATGGATGGTGAACATTTGGATCAGTAGTACTATAGGGTGAGGGTCATTGTCATGTAGGTGGAATAATGTAGCATGGTACAATTGTGCCAGTTGGGGGAATGAAGGAAGATATCAATGATGGTGGGTGATGATCATTGTCATAAGTGAGATACTGTGGATGATGGTCATTGTGATAAGGGAAATAATGTGGTTGGCATTAGTATAGTACTGCCGGTTCAGGAAGAAGGTGGATGGGGGTGGGGGTTGATGACTGATAGGTGATGATCATGGATCATTCGAGATCACAGTACTGTAGGATGATGATCATTGTTATATAGTTGGATAATGTTGTGGCATGGGTATAATAATGCCGGTTGGGGGATATGAAGGTTTACAAACAATGATTGATGGATGATGATTACTGTCATGGTGTGAGTGTGATTCACAGTAGTGTGGGATGATGGTCATTTACAAAAGTGGATAGTGTGCCGGTGTCGTATATAATACTGTCGCTCATAAATCGTGTCGCAGCGACAGTATTTCCCGGGAAATACTGCATTTATGGACAGCTACAATATTCTATGGGACATTTTTCGTGAAAAGTTGTCGCGCGACATTTTTTTCCAGCAATTATTGTCGCTGCAACCAATATTTCACGTGAAATGCTATCGCTGCGATACAATTCCACGGCGACAGTATTATATACGACACCGGCCTTAGTATGTTAATGCCAGTTGGGGGAATAGAGGAACTGATCTATGACTGATGGATGATGATCACTATCATAAGTGAGATCTACAGTACTACAGGATGATGATCATTGTCATAAGTGAGATAATGTGGTTGGATTGGTGTGATAATGCCGGCTGGGGTTGGAAAAAGGAAAATGATTGATGATTGATGGATTAGTTGAATCATACCAGCTCTTTTCCTTTCCCACGACCTCTCCTCACCCCTTTCTCTCTATACCCCCTCCCCAATTTCCCCATCCCACCTTATTCTTATGCACACCCCATGTACATATATAGCGTATCTATAATATCACATGTAGAGCATAATATAATATGTCTCCCTGATGAGTCGATCCAGCGGACGAAAGGCTAGGAGCAGGCAATACAAATAAATGTGCTTTCAGGACGGATTACGATGGTTCCCTCAGGCAGCTAGTGAAGGGCTTTTCATATTTTATAATATATTACCCCATTTTCTTCATTTTTTTTAAAAATTTTTTTTATTTAAAGTTCAAATCTTGCCAAGTCATTACTATAACGACTGAAGAATTGTTAACCTGCGCTTGTTTTCCCCCACATACTTAATTGTTCAGCAGTCTATATATATTTATATATATATATATATTTATATATTTATATATATATATATATTATATATATATATATACCCCAAACCCATCTCCACCATCCAGTATATGCATACTCATAGACATGTGAACAATCTATATGTATCTATCTATCTATCTATCTATCTATCTATTATTTTTCCCCTCATACACACCCTCAAGTGCCCCTTCCAAGAATAAGACTCCTCATCTACCACTCTTTCACTTTCTTTTACACACTCTCAAGCGCCCCCTTCAAACATAAGACTCATCTGCCACTCTCTCTTTTTCTCTATCTTGCTTCTTTTCCCTCTATCTGCCTCTCTTTTTCCTCAAAGTGAAAAGGGATTGGACACTGAATTGTCCTTTTTCCATTACACACACACACGCATGTGTGCACGCGGGCACGCGAACGTACACACGCAATCGCGCGCGTTGTCAATATTTGTTCTGTTTTCCTGTTTGTTTTTAAATCTCATGAGAATCCTCAAAGACATTTATTATTAATATATATATATATATATAATATATTATAATATTATATATATATATATATATTATATTATATATTAAAATCAGAGTTAAAAAGCCACTCAGGACGCAAAAAAGTGCTCAACCATGTAGGGAGCGGACATACCAGTTTAAAATAGGAAAATCCTATTTTAAACTGGTATATATATATATATATATATATATATATATATATATATATATATATATATATATATTATGTGTGTGTGTGTGTGTGTGCGCTGGTGACCTACTCGTTTTTGAGTGAACCAGTCCTTTAGGAAGAGAATATTATATTATAAAGGAACTTCAAAGTGTAGGGAAAACACTATAAACACACACACAATAGGCAACTTATTTAAAGGTAAGTAAAGGATGGTATTATTTACGCTTCAGAAAACAAATAAAAGATAGATGGACATTTCAAGACTAGTGAAGAGCTGTAAATCCATAATTCACCTCGAAAGACGGGAAATTCACTGGTAAATTACGAACCCCGCGATCGGAAGTGGCCATTTTGATTTTCCCGCTGCGGGTGTGTAGTGACGCACGAGTATAGTGTGCATTTCGCCCCTCGGTTCACCCCCGGAACCGGAAGGTGCGCCTCGCAATGAGCAGTGCTCACTGACGAGCAGGCGACAGGGTGGGGAGAAGCTGAGCGCATTCGATCGTCCCCCCTCGAGTACGGATCCCTCAAAGTCAGCTCCTGATACCAAACCAGCCAGGGCAGCTTCAACAACCTGCCCACGCCCGTCCTCTACTTGAAGCCAAGAGAGCGACGTGTGGCGTCCCGGGGGACACCCAAAATACGACCAACAAACCGCTGTGACAACAACCCCCATACCTGACCAGCGGAAACCCGACGTGGCCGTCGCCTTTCCTGGTTACGCCGTCAGCTGCTTGACCCTCTGAAAGCGCAAGCCGGCTACGACAGAGCGGTCACAGATGACCCCCATCGCCATTCGTATGGGGTGAGTTGCACTGTGTCGTGTGTATGTGTTTTGTGATAAGTAGAAACCCCATACTGGGAATATTTAAAACGCATGAATGTCACACCAAAGCCCCCCTTCAAAAGTGTGGGTAAACATTTAATGGTGTCAAAAGTGGATTCAAACCCCACCCCTACTTTTTGATGGGGGACGAAATTACCCCTTTTGAATGAGTTTTGGTCAGGGACCCCAAACCATGCCGGGTTCAGCTGCCTGTAAGGTTGTGGGTACCACCCAACATGTCGTGGGGTAACCGGCAGTTTGGGAACAGTCTTCAGGACTATTACACGGGTTTTTCGGTGGGCTCTGGTTTAAACCCCGAGGACAGTGCGGAGGTCGGGGAGGCCCAATCCTCTCCCTGGTAAACCCAGTAAAGGGTCATACCACCCGGAAGGGGGAGCTGTTGGCCACGGAATGGAGTGCGGAGGTTATGGACCGGTACAGCAAAACTCTTCCTCTGAAAGTAAATGGTAAGGGGGGAAGCCAGCGCAGAATGGTACGGTGGGGGAAAGCCCCCCCGAAGGCCCAAAGTACCGGAGCATCTGCAAAAAATTGGCTAGTGATCCAGCACACACCGACAAAGAATCAGAAGGTGGAGTTTACGAAGCTCCTATGTGATTTCAGGATGTGTTTCTGCAGATGAGTTTGATTTAGGGAATTCCCCGGGATCGAGACTCCCTTGACACTGGTGATTTCCCAAACCCCTAAGCAAAAAATGGCCCTACGCCTGCGTATTGCAGGAGAGGAGGAGGACTTTACAGAAATGTGAAAGGTGGGTCATTCGGAGTCAATTTCTTGAGTGGGCGTCAGCAGTATGACCCAAAGAAAGCGGATGTCGGGTGCATGATTACCCAGCCCCCAAATGATGTCACAGTCAAGTATTTTTTCCCCTTTCCCTTGGGTTTAAAACTGTCTGGATACCTTGCGGGGAGCACATGGTTTTTAAAACTGGATGCAAAAATGCGTACTGGCAAGTGAAGTCAGGGAGGTGCAGAAAGAAAAATGCCTTCTTGACAAAATCGGTCTGTTCGAGGGATGTTGGATGGGATTTGGGCTCACCATGCGCCAGCCACATTTCCCCGCGTGGTGAACCCTTTCCTAAGAGGTCTGACATGGAACACTGGCTCGCTTTCCCGGAGAAAATTTTGGTACTGGGGCGCTTTTAAAACCCTTTGCAGAATTTGAGGGGGGCTTGCAAAGGGTTTTTTTTCAGCATGGTTTAAACTCAAACCCAAAAAAGGCCTTTTCTTCCCGCCAAAATTGAGTTCTGGGGGGATGGTTAGCAAAAAAACCCAAATTGCTAGTCTGCAGGGTATTAAAATGTGAGGGACTGGCCCGTTCGAAAAATTCAAAAGATGTGGAGGGTTCCTTGGCTTGCTAATTACCTGCTGTTCGTTCCAGATTTGCAGCGTTGGCGAGCTTTGTATAACCTCCAGGAAAAAAAAGTTTTCTGGGATGAGGAAAAAACAGATTCCTTCGTTTCCCCCGGGAGAGTATTGACGAACCCCCGTCCTGGCATTGCCAAAAAGCACGGATCCATTTGTGTTGGATACGGATGCTAGTGATTTGGCAATCGGGGCGGTTCTGAGTCAGATTCAAGGAGGTGTGGAGCGGGTGATTGCGTACGGCAGTTTCGCCCTGACTCCGAACAGAGAAGGTACTGCACAACCCGGAAAGAAGCTGTTGAGTATCCGTGAGGTTTACAAGGCAGTTTAAGTACTACCTATTAGGTAGGACTTTTTACGTCAGGACCGACCACTCAAGTCTGACATGGCTCCTGCGGTTTAAACACCCACAGGGACAGTTGGCCCGATGGATGGAGGAACTTTCACAGTTCCATATGGTTATAAACATCGGGCCGGGGCAAAGCATCAGAACGCGGATGCGTTGTCCAGAATTCCTGACGCTTTGACCCCTTGTCCATCTTTCGTGGCTGGCATTCGGCCTGAAAGTCTGCCTTGTGGGGGTTGCAAATACTGCAAGAGAGCCGACGAACAGTGGGGGGAGTTCATTCAGGCTGTGGACGAAGCCCGGGGCCTGACGGAAGGAAGCCTGACAGTTCTGGCTCCCGAGGAGCCCCAGCCGGATGGACCTACAGTAGCTTCTGTGGGGGGGTCTCTCTCGAGAGGTCACGGAAGAGGTGCCATGGGTTTTACCAGCCATCATGGCCGTGTACTTTCTCCCGCAGGGAGGGGTACCATGGGGTTTGCCAGTCATGATGGCCGTGTGCCTACTTCCAGGCCCCAGCCGGATGGACTCACAGTAGATTCTGTGGGGGGGTCTCTCTCGAGAGGTCACGGAAGAGGTGCCATGGGGTTTGCCAGCCATCATGGCCGTGTACTTTCCCGCAGGGAGGGGTACCATGGGGTTTGCCAGTCATGATGGCCGTGTGCCTACTTCCGGGCCCCCGCCGGATGGACTCACAGTGGATTCTGTAGGGGGGTCTCTCTCGAGGAGTTCGCGGAAAGGGGTGCCATGGGGTTTTGCCAGTCATCATGGCCGTGTACTTTCTCCCGCAGTGAGGGGTACCATGGGGGTTTTGCCAGTCATGATGGCCGTGTGCATCTCTCCGCAGGGAGGGGTACCATGGGGTTTGCCAGCCACCCATGGCCGTGTACTTTCTCCTGCTGGGAGGGGGTACCATGGGGTTTGCCAGTCATGATGGCCGTGTGCCCTACTTCTGACGGATGGAATGTGCATGACAGTGGGCAAAAATTCCTTGCACATTCCGAAAGTCTTGCTTGCCCCATGCGCCAACAAGCATGACAGTTGCCCAATCTCGTGCGGTCCCAACCGGGGGAGCGCATGCCAGTGTCCGGGTGCAATCGGGGGTGTGCACCTGAAGGGCGTTCGGGCTCTGTGTCTGCCAGTTTTCTGGGATGTCCGGAAACATCCCTGCCAGTTTTCTGGTGCAGAGTGTGCCTGCCAGTTCTCTGGTTCACCCGCAGGGTGAACCTGACAGTTTTCTGGCCCGAAAGGGGCCTGACAGTTTTCTGGCACACTCGAAGGTTGCACCTGCCAGTTTTCTGACACATCCTGAGCGCCCGAAGTACTTCGTCTGGCCGGCCAATCGTTGGTTTCACCTTGGGTGGAAAAAGCCCAGGTGTCTCAAGGTTACAACGAGCGGTTGACCAGCACGAGTACACCAAGTTTTTGTCCTCGGGGCAACCAAAGTGCCTCACTGCCTGAAAAGGCAGTGGAGGAAAGTCTTGCCGGTCTGGAAAGACTTTGAGACTGGCGGCAACTGATGGCGTAAGCTTTGGATAGAGACTCGGGATGGACAGGTGCAGGGTGAGGACCTGTAATGTGCGTCTTGCACAGAGGCTACCTCACAAATCCCCTCGTGCTGGGGGTTTACAGTCAGGAACTCCGGACAGCACAGGGGAAAGATAAGGATCTACACCTGCTCCTCCAATACCTTCAGGAAACGGGACAGAACCCATAAAGGGGGAAACTCTTCTCAGCTTCGCCAAGTGCAAAATTACTATTGGTTTGAAAAAGGGTTGTTCCTGCTTAAGGAAGGCTTGCTATTCAGCGCAAGCTAGACCCCAAAAGGAAACTTGGAACTGGTTAGTCCCCCCCGTTTCCCCTTTCCAGGAACAAGCAATACAGTGGCACCATGACCTTCCATCAGCAGCACACCAAGGCGTGGCGAGGAAATAAAGCCAGATTGAAAGGAGAAAAAATTTTTTTGGTTTGCTTTAGCTCGCGATGGGCGAGGCTATTGTGTGTCCTGTGACGTTTGTAGGGAAGAACAAGAAAAACAAAAGTTATGGGAAAGTCCATTGACCTGAATACCACAGCAGGGGCGCCGATGGAACGTGTCCATATTGATTTTCATTGGCCCTCCCGCCCAGGACAAACACAGGAAATGAGCAATGCCTCATGATGGTGGACCAATTCACCAAATGGGTGAGTGCGGTGGCCTCTTCCCCCTCCAGAAGGCCGAGACACAGCCAAAAGCTGCGGTGGTGGGTCTTTTCACTTTTGTTGCCCGTCCAGCATGGGTTTTCCGACCAGGGACGCAATTTGAAAGCCAATTGTTCGAGGCGTTGTCCAGCTTTCAAAATTCACAAGCCCGAACACGCCATATCCGTCCTGCCCGTCGAATGTCAGGTTGGAGCGGTTACCCAACCCAACGTTGATGGGATGCCCTAAAAGGGGCTTCCTGGGGAAAAACGCAGAACAAGTGGGACGAAACACGTACAGCAGATAGCTTGGTGCTATCCGGTTCCTCTGTAAACCCGAACCACTGGTTTACCCCTAACATTTTGATGTTTGGGGGGGGAAGGGGAACATACCAGCTCAGCTGATGTTTCCCGTTCCAGGCCAGAGGTTCGAGTGTGAGGAAAGAGTAAGGTCCCACCCTTTGGGCCAGTCCTGAGGGCCCCCCAGCTGCAAGAGAGAATCTGAAGACATCCCCTTTGCGTATAAAAGAATTTATGATCTCAAGATCTGTGAGACATATGCCGAGGGAAAGTCGTATATCTCTTGGTACTGCAGTTGGAAGGGTGAAAAG
>JAFLJL010018262.1:0-16421 GCA_018398815.1 Conus ventricosus
AGCACCACTCCCAACCCCACCCTCAGAAAAAAAAAAAAAAAATCCACCACCTGTAAAGTCATGGTAAAAAAAACACAACAACAACACTGGATTATTATACAAAACAACGTTTAGCCGTGTTGTTCACACACTCACCTCAATGTCAGATCTGTACTGGAATCGTTTCGTCCAGTTCACAGACATGATGGAAAGAAGATGAAAAGAAAATCTCCTTTGGAAATGAAGAAGTGAAGAAGGAGGGGTGGGGAGGGGTGGCGTGGTGTAGGGTGTTGTGGTGCCACTACACACCATCAAACACTGTGAAGGTTTCCACGATGAAGCACACACCCTTGCCGTTTGTATCATTGAAATGTCATCCCCTTGCTTCACCCGACTTGATTCATGTTTTTTATGACGAACAGGGGAAAGGGTAACTTTGGGGTTCCAAAAATGAGACAAGTATGCAAAAAAACCATCACACCCTAACTGCAAACACCCTACACTCCCAATGCAAACACCATACCACCCCAACTGCAAAACCATACACTCCCCAACGCAAACACCATACCATCCCAAGCAAACAAAAGTATGCAAACACCCTCACATCCCTAAATGCAAAAACCATACCATCGAACTGCAAACACCATACAATCCTAACGCAAACACCACACATCCCTAACTGCAAAAAAATTTTTGCTTACGGCACCCATTCGACCAGCAGGGGGTTTGTTGTGTTTGTATGTTTGCGCGCGCGGGACACACACCCCACACAAAAGAGAGAGGGGAAAAGAGAGAGAAAGGGGAGAGGAGAGAAGAGAGAGGAGAGAGAGAGAATGAATTTATTTTCAATTTCTATTGAAAACATTTGACGACAATTTCAGTAATACAACATTCAAAATGTAAAGTTAAATCCACTCGAGATGGGTCACGAACGAATATACTACTAATACAGTCAACACACACCACACTTCCACCCACCCCACACAATAAATTATTATTATAAAATTTTAAATTAAAATAAATATAATTATATATATATATAATTAGGTGTGTGTGTGTGTGTGTTGTGTGTGGTGGTGTGTGGTGTGTGTGTGGTTTGATGCCCCTTGTAATAACAAACGACAGATTTAAAAGAAAAAAAAAAGTAATGGGATGTAAAAAAAAAAAAAAAAAAAAAAAAGAAAAAAAAAAGCCCCCAACAACCACGCGGGCTTCCATGAACAGGCCTGAAGTGAAATCCCCCCCCAACTTACCTGCTTTCCTTACTAACCACGCACAGCTCCTTTATTCGCCGGTTGCGAGTCCAACGTCAACCGGAGGACTGTTGTGACACACGCTGCCTTCGCCTAACACTTTCCTCGCTATTGTTGCCTGTCTGTCTGATGCGCACGTGACAAACGTGCTGGCTGCTGTCTAGTCTGTGTGTGTGGTGTATACCCTATCATGATGGTGCACATTGGCACGTTTATTTCTGCCTCCGCGAGATTTCTCCGCTGTGTCCCCCCCGGCACCCACACACCCATAGTACAAAGTGCAGCGAATATATTGACTGCATCAGGTCCGATTCACTGAGTCCTACTCTTTATGTGTGTGGCCACCCTCGTTGAATGGCCTCGTTGCGAGACTTCTGATTCTTCGTCTCGTGTCGCCTACCGGCCCATTCAGATTCGCTTGTTTGAGTGGAATAGTTGTGGATTCTTTATTAACCGGTCTTGACAGACCAGGCAAGACATTCGTGAGTGCATTCATTGAAGTGACTTTATAAAGAATGTATAAATGCAGTACACCCCTGTCCCTCTTTCTCTTAAACACACACATGGACAAGAAAGTATTAATCCCATCTACCCAACGAAGGGAGTGGAGTCTTGTGTGTATGACAGTTTTTTTTTTTAAAATCCCGCCATTAAGGCAGCCATACTCCATCTTCGGGGAAGGTGCATGCTATGTGTAACGTGTCATCCATACCAACGGCCAAACTGGCCTTCTCTTCCGAAAGTTGGTGATGGGATTTTACGAGTGTGTAAGATGTGTGCGTGCGTTCACACACGGAACCTGGGTTTTTTAATAGTCTCATTCGAAGGACTGTATGGGAAATGGAGTCGGAACCAATGTTAACTCCGAGGGAAAAATCCCCTGTACCGAAACGGCCCCGCGGAGATTCGAACCCGCAACCCTTGGATTACGAGTCCCAATGGTAACCGAGAATACGTGCGCTTTGAGTCCAAATCAGCAGCTCTGGGCTCGGAAGTAAACTTCATTCAGCTCATTATTTATTTCTTTATTTCAAAGTGAAGAAATGTTTTGAAAAAAAGGCTGCTGATCTTTTACCCTGTACGTAAGCGATCTGAAAACAGGCAAACCAGAACCACCAGTGTGGGTAGAGGTGATTCCGGAATGGAACTGAAAATCGATGATTCGACATTGACACATCGGGATGACAAATGATGGGAGCTGTGCAGAGACAGCCGACAAACAGCCAGCTTTCCTGAAAACAGCTTCAGACACATGTGAAGAAGAATAGCTTGTCTGTGCTGGGCGGATCAGATCTTGCTGGAGGGGGAGTGTGTCGTGGTGGTAGGGGTTGTGGTGTGGTTGTGGTAGTGTGTGTGTGTGTGTGTGTGTGTGTGTGTGTGTGTGTGTGTGTGCGTGTGTTTTTAAACAGGTTCAGACCCGTGCAAAGAAGAAGAGTAGCCTGTCTGTGCTGGGGCGGATCAGATCTTGCTGGAGGGGTGGTGGTGGTGGTGTGTGTGTCGTGATGGTGGTGGTGGTGGTGATGGTGGTGGTGGTCTTATTTCTTTTTTGTGCCATACAGAGACCGTGACGTAATCTACACAATATTGATGATTGTGTGTTTCTATGAACGATTTGTGTTTCATTCCCGCTCCTTCCTCCCCCCCCCCCCCCCCCCCCCCCCCCCCATTGGAATGTGCTGTTAAGGCGTTCTCCCATGTTTTGAACACACACACACGCGCGCACACACGCAGACACACACTTCGGAATAGGTGTGGGGAGGAGAGGAGGGAGGAATAAGTAAATGTGTGTGTGTGTGTTGTGTGTGTGTGTGTGTGTTGTGTGTGTGTGTGTGTGTATGTGTGTGTGGGGAGGAGAGCGAGAAATGAATGTTGTGTGTGTGTGTGTTGGTGTGTGTGTGTTTGTAAGTGTGGTGTGTGTGTGTGTGTGTTGTGTGTGTGTGTGTGTGTGTATGTGTGTGTGGGAGGAGAGCGAGAAATGAATGTGTGTGTGTGTGTGTGTGTTTGTAAGTGTGTGTGTGTGTGTGTGTGTGTGTGCGTGTGTGTGTGTGTGTGTGTGTGTGTGTGTGTGTGTGTGTGTACGCATGCAGATTGGTGCGTTCTTGTGTGTGTGTATGTGTTTGCTCCGTTAGGGTTATAGACCATTGAAGAGAACTATAGCTGTACGAGATTCATTCAAACAAACAAAAAGCAGGCAAAAAAAAAAAAGAAAAAAAAAACCACCCAAAAAACGAAAAACAACAACGAAAAAAAGGCCTATAAGCACATCATTTGTGACCAAAAACGGGACCAAGTCACACATATATGCGTCGTGCTTACTACAACTTCAGAATTATACAGCAAGTATATCCTATTAAGCCATCTGAAAAAAATAAAATCATACATACATAATCATCAAGAACAAATCAATGTGCACAGATGTGTGAATTTTCATATGCTTCGCAAACGGAAATTAAGTACACATACATATATAAGCACACAGTATTCTTGACAAAGGCAGTAATAAAACATACACTAAAACAACAACAACAACAACAAAACAAAATAAACGCTGTATCTCCCGCCATACGCGAGAATACGATACATTCATGATAAGATGGGCTGAACAAAAAAAATTGTAATATATATAAAGCAAAAAAATCAATGTTCTATTCAGGCCTTGTGAACGAACAGACTTTAAATGACAAATCTGTGACATCATTATCCGAATAAAAACGGTCTATACGCACTTGCGGGTTTTGACAATGAATGTATATGATGTTTATGTCTCCGGTGTTCATGATGTCATCCGAGCGTTAACAGCGGCAAAAAAACAACAACGACAAGACCAAATGTGATAGATATTATCAGCCTGCAAGTCTGGATTAAAACACAACAACAACGTGCTGGTCAATCATGTTCAAAAGAGACTGGTACAGTTTATGTACATGTACGCCACGTATAAAGACACGTGTATGCTTGCACATACCAAATATGCATGTGTGTACACGTTCAAGGACATGGACATGCTTGTACGTATGCTCCCTCTCTCTCTCTCACACCCACACCTATAAACACTCACGCGCTCGCACGAGCACACACACACACACGCATATTCACACGCACACTCACACGCATATAAGTAAGCACACACGCACGAACGGGTCTAAATACGTGCATAGGTAAATTCGAATTCATCTCTCTCTCTCTTTCACACCACACACACACACACACACACACACACACACACACAACACACACACACACACACACATACACACACACACACACACACACTACACACACACATACACACACACACACACACACACACACACACACACACACACACACACACACCACACACAGAAGCTGACACACACACAAGACACAGCAATCCATATTATGCACATTTACATAAGATGAAAATATTGAGCTCAAATATAAGGCCTTACAAAAGTGCAAATCGTATGTAGTGACACTTGATAGAGGTCTGCGAATAAACCAGTGGACGATTAACACTCATGCTTAAAGAAATCATGTAAATACAAATATTTGAAACACACACACACACACACACATGACACACACACACACGCGGCACGCGCGCACACACACACACATAGAGACAAAATTCCTATAAAGCTTCCTCCCTCCCCAAATAAGACTTCCAAGATTGAAGAAATTCAGTTGAATCTGGCACTAATGTTTAAGAGAGAGAGAGAAGAGAGAGAGAGAGAGAGAGAGAGAGAGAGAGAGAGAGAGAGAGAGAGAGACATTCCGTATCCGAGAGAGAGAGAGAGAGAGAGAGAGAGGAGAGAGAGAGAGAGAGAGAGAGAGAGAGAGAGAGAGTGTGTGTGTGTGTGTGTTAAAAGTCATGTCCGCCTTATTAAAAAAGACTATACCAGTGAAAAAATACTTAAACCATTTTGGGTTAAATACTCGTAAAATAATGTAATAGAAGAGGTAAGGTAAGGTAAGGTAAAGTAAGGTAATGTTGCTTATAGCCCAGCTGACCGCAAAGGTAACTAGAAGAAACTATCTCTCTCTCTCTCTAAATCAGAGAAAACATCCACCCTTTAATTATTCGCAAGAAACCAATCCACGAACAGCGCCCTCTGTCAGGCGCCTTCACGACAAAAACAAAAACAAAGTATAAAAAAAATATAAAACAAAAAAAGTAAACAAAAGTTAAAAAAAAAAAAAACGTGACCCGCACAGCACTTATTCACTCACTCACCTCCACCCCCTCCCCCCACCACCACCTCAGCCGCCCCTGCTCCTCCTCCTCCCCCTTCACCCACGGCCGAAGCGACCTTATCCACCTCATCCACCGACACCAGCTCCCCCTCTCCTCCTCCTCCTCCTGCAGACCCCGGAGACTTCCCCTCAGGAACCTTGTCCTCCGTGGGCGTCGCCCCGAAGCCTTGGCCCGGCCCCGGCCCGTCCTCCTGAGACTTGTCCAGCACCTGGGTCTTCTCCGTGGGCGGGGAGGAGGAGGTCGCCGAGGGGGATTGGTCCTGGGCCGGGGCGGCATGGTGGAGCAGCAGCAGCCCTTCCTCGGCCAGCTCCGCGGGGTTGTTGCCGGGCTTCTCGCGGAGGGCGGAGTCACCGGCAGCCGCAGCGTCGGCGGGCGGCGGCGGCGGCGAGTTGAGGCTGGTGGCTTCTTCCTCCTCCTTGTCCAGCACCGTGGTGTCCTCGGGGCCTTCCTGGAGGTCCTCCACCAAGATGAAGCCGTCCACCTCGTCCTCTGCGTCACCCCTGCCAAGGGAGAGAAGCGAGAAGAGTGGGAGAGAGAGAGGAAAGTGTTAACTGAAGTTGGCTGTTGTTTATATTTGTGGCCTGGCCATGGAGCCGCATGGGGTGGGGTGGGGTGGGGGTAGGGACGGGGGTGGGGGGTAGGCCGTGGGTGGGTGGGTGTGATCTTCAGATCGGGGTGATGGGGGAGAAAGGGAACAACATTTGAAAAAAAGAAGAAAAGAAAACACAACACAACACAACACAACACACACACTCATGATCACAGGGGGTTTTAGATGACTAGTGATTTTATTGCCGAGTATACCGTCTAAGAATGGTGGATTTCCTTTCGATTTTCTCTTTCTGTTTTTTTTTTTTTTTTTTTTTTTTTAACACACAAATTAAACGACAGATGAAGCTGGTTCTATAGAAGTCATCAGCATCATCAATCTCCGCCCATCAAAGCGCTCATTTTTTGCTTGTGGTCGAAGCCTTTCTCCAAGTTGTAACGAAAGCTGGTTGTTTTTAACGGGTTCGGCGTTTTCGGCCTGTTTCAGTTTCAGTTTCATCAAGGAGGCGTCACTGCGTGCGGACTAGTCCATATACGCTACACCACATCCGCTAAGTTTCGAGACCACACTACGCATGATTTGAAGCTGATGGATAAATGAATTAACTAAGATGAGAGAATTGAAGAAGAGGGTCTCGTGGCTATGACTCAGCAGATGTCTGACCTACGCATTAGCCCAATGGGGTGTTAGACCTCGAGTGCCTACCATGTTTGTGTGTGCATGTGCGTGTGTGTGTGTGTGCGTGGTGAATGTACACGTGTGTGTTTTCCGCCACTTTTCGGAGTGATCGGGCTTGGATTGTGAAATTTAAAGAGACAAAGAACAGCGGGTACAGTTGCACCATTCCGTGTCTATAAGATACAACAGTTCATAGTTAAGGTATGTTACCTGTCGCCTTGCTTTCCTTTTCTTCTTCAATTTAATGTCCTTTCATTATTCTATCAAGCCAGGAGACAGGTATGTTACACTTTAATGTCCTTTCATTATTCTATCAAGCTAGGAGACAGGTGTGTTACACTTTAAATGTCCTTTCATATATTATATCAAGCTAGGAGACAGGTATGTTTACACTTTAATGTCCTTTCATTATTCTATCAAGCTAGGAGACAGTATGTTACACTTTAATGTCCTTTCATTATTCTATCAAGCTAGAGACAGGTGTGTTACACTTTAATGTCCTTTCATTATTCTATCAAGCTAGGAGACAAAATTAGCATCATGTGGAGTGAACCACTCACGAGAGAACAAAATTAGACACACCACACACATACACACTGGCGTGTGTGTGTGGTTGTGTGTGGTGTGTGTGTGTGTGTGCCGCGCGCGCGCGGGGTTTGTGTGTATATGTATGCGCGCGCGCGTATGTGCTTTTTGTTGCTGTCTGATTCGCACAGACTCCTTCGCAGAAAATTCAGCCCATTCAGCGTGTTTGATCGTAACTTGTGTTGAGTGCAAACCACCATGCCACCAGAGGTCTGATTCTTGGTGACTGCGACAGTGACCCGTGCGTTGAATGATGAGTCTACATAACGTGTGTGGTCTGGCTTGCTTCTGCTTCTGCTAAGAAATTTGTTTTTCCTCCAAAATTCCGTATGGGGCGGAATTTTCTGTTTAAATTTGACGGGATGGTTTTAGAAAACCCAATGACGAAAGAAAAAACCGGCTTTGTGTTTTTCTGTAAGCGAACTTTCACCTATGTATTTTGTGTATGTGTGTTTTGTGTGTTTGCGCGTATATAAATATAAAAATATATATTATATATATAATTAATAAATATATATATAAGTGTGTGTGTGTGTGTGTGCGTTGTGTTTGTGTGTGTGTGCGAGCGTGCGAGAGAGTCCTCTTTTACTTCTGTGTGTGTGTGGTGTGTGTGTGTGTGTATGTGTTGTGGTGTGTGCGTGCGCCGCGCGCACGTGAGTAAATGTACGTGCGTGCGTTGAAGTTTTCTCTCACTGTGTGTATGTGTGGTGAGCACGCATATGAGTATGTGGTTGGAGGTGGAGTGTCACACTCGACTGTTTAAAGAATGCTGAACATCTTTCGTTTCTGGTGACACTCGTCAAATCCTAACCTAATAGAGAGAGAGAGAGAGAGAGAGAGAGAGAGAGAGAGAGAGAGAGAGGAGAGAGAGAGGGGGGAGGGGGGGTGTAGGGAGGGGGAGAGAGAGAGACAGAGAGAGAGAGAGAGGAGAGAGAGAGAGAGAGAGAGAGAGAGAGAGAGAGACAGAGGAAGAAAAGAGACAGAGACAGAGGGACGAAGAAGTAGGAAAACAAAGTCTGTCCAAGCTTCCTCGTTATCTTGCATTTCATTGATCATCTGAGAAATTGTTTGCTTTCATTAAATAATATTTCTAGTTACGCTTTTGCTGGGGACAGAAGTTGAGGCAATGGGGCTGGACGTGTGTAACAATGAAAACCAAATCCAGTTTACAGCTACGTACAGACCTCTACATATCGAATGACTGGAAAGGCTATTTCAAATTCATGAAGTGTTGTACTCTACTGTGTCTTTCTTCCCCTTTCCTTTCCGCCTTATCTTTTTTTTTTTTTTTTTTTTTTTCACAAGCTATCACAACCTTTTGCAGTTCAAAATCCGGATAACCAGTGGATAAGAGGGGGGGGGGGGGGGGGGGGGGGGGGGGGGTGGGTGGGGGGGGGGGGGAGGGGGGGGGGGGGGGGGGGGGGGGGGGGGGGGGGGTTGTAAGCTCTTAACAAGGGGCACTTTGGCTTTTTGAAAACGCGTCTTATACTCCTTATGATTCAATTAACCAAATGAGGGATTTAAAAAGACAAAAGCGTTTTTCTTAAAATTAACTGCCAACATCCACAATGACATCATGGGCTATACTCTGCAGCGCAATGACATCTCAGTTCAATAACTGACACCACCATTCACGCCCCCCCCCCCCCCCCCCCGCCTGCCGCATTTTTAAATTCGGATTTTGTTAACACTAAATTTTCCCAAATTTCCGGAATAATTTCTACACTAGGAAATTCAGAAATATCGAGGGTTCGCAGCTATTTTCTCTTAACTCAAAGCATCATTCCAGACCACCTCCCTCTTCCGTCCCTGCCTCTCTCTCTCTCTCCCTCCCTGTCACATCTAGGCTCGTTCCGTGCCACAATCCGCCGTACATCTCCAAACCATAGGCAATCCCGAGTTGTTGGTGACTCACTAACGGTGGTGCCGTACTTGATTCCAGCTTTATAGGCACAGCCTGTTTAAGCACTGACTGGCGAAAGCTTGGCCGTGTCTGGAGTTGTGGCTGTCTTCATCTGTCCAGATGAACAGCAAAGAATGAAGGTGCGATGCACACGGCAGTTGCTTGGCAGTGTGGGTGGGCTCTACAGTCCATGAATAGGGCGGTTGCCACCCATGGGAACGCTCCCGTGGAGGTTCTGTAATGTCACACGCCAGTGGCCATTTTTTGTCGCAAATGGCACTACCAGCAGCAGTTAATGTCCCCTTGACCGTTCTTAATGGAATGCCCTGTGCGTGCCTGCACCCTATGTGAACACAGCGCAGGCTTCCAAGGTGGTCAAAGGATTCTTCCCACACCACAGTCTTGATCGGCAGTTGAGGACAGTGCTTCTCAGGGTCCCACCCCGCACCATCAGGTTGTTTTTTTTTCTTTCTTTCTCTTCTTCCCTAGTCTGCAGCAACGCACAAACCTCAGCGTTTCCCCTCCCAAAGTGGATTGTCGGCACCCCGGTCCCTCTTCAGTGCAGAAGAAAAAGATACCCCGAAGGCCGCCAGGGGACCCAAGAAGTCCTGTCTTTCACTTGCCAAAGCAACCACTGGAGAAATCAGGCCGTGTCCCCTCCAACAAAATGTAGCTCATTGGTTGTCCTTACTGAACAAATACTAATGAGCATGACAAAAGACATCTTTATCCTTCTTTTTTTCTTTTCTTTTTGCTGTTCCATCTTCTTGTGAACCACCCCAAGTAGCACACTTTACCCACACAGCTCATTCCGAGCCCCTTCCCCACGGCCCGGCCCGGCCTCGCCGCAATCACTGACAATCCATAGGAGCAGCCAATGTCAGTGGCTACCCACCGAGAGGAACACTGCACTGCTGCCGATTCACAATTCAGGGGTTTCAGTGGCGTCTGTTTTGATCCCACCAATGCAGGACACCATCCCTACTCAGTCCCCCTACTGACGACAATAATTTGCTTAGGTTTGCCGAGCCGGCTGAATGAGCCTCTCCCTCCGGAGGGTGGAGCAAAGAGACATCTTGTCCCCTTGTGTTTTGTCCTCTTCAACAGTACGGGCATCATAATAAGACAATCCAGTTCTGCTGCAACACTCAAATCCAGCTTTCAAAAACTTGTCTTTTCCTACACATTTCCAGGTCAAGGAACTTCTCCAACGTTTTAGAACTTTTGTTTCCTATGTCCTTGGTATCATCGGAAAAAGGGACTGTAAGTGTGTGTAGTGTCCTGCTTGGGAATCTCATCTCTTCAAAAGGCCCTAGACCGCCTGGTAAAGTGAAGTAAGATATATATATATATATATAAATATATATATATGTTATATATAGAGAGAGAGAGAGAGAGAGGAGAGAGAGAGAGGAGAGAGAGAGAGAGAGAGAGATGCCATCCACTTTTCATACACCTAATGCATAAGCAATGGATTAAAAAGAGTGCCGTGTTTGGGTTGAAGCCTTTCTAGCAATCTTGGTCTGATTTGTGTAACTGACATTCCCATGCTGACTTTGTATAACGGCCTGTCACTCCAGACTCGTGTTCTACCTGGCTTTCATGGAGTTTCATGGACAGTGTCTGGCACTTTTCTGTGTCATAAGGGATTACTTATATGTCTATATGGAGAGCCCATTGGGATACCTTCTGTGCTGTTATGTCCTG
The DNA here is from genome assembly GCA_018398815.1 of Conus ventricosus. NCBI lineage: Eukaryota > Metazoa > Mollusca > Gastropoda > Neogastropoda > Conidae > Conus > Conus ventricosus. The sequence goes on from JAFLJL010018262.1 coordinate 10,893, forward strand.
GGTGCATGTGTTTGAGTGTGTATGTGAGTGTGTATGTCTTAGTGGAGCAAGCGTTTGGGGGGGTGGGGGGTGGGTGAGTGGTGTGTTGTGTGTGTGTGGTGTGTGTGTGTGTGTGTGTGTGCGTGTGCATGTGTGATTGTTGGCTTTACACAAGTCTGTAAGTGTGTATGTGTGGCATGTGTGTGTGTGTGTGTGTGTGTGTGGTGTGGTGTTCGGTGTGTGTGTGTGTGTGTGTGTGTGTGTGAGTGCGTGCATGCATGTGGTAGATTTGTGTGTGTTGGGTGTGTGGTGTTGTTGGAGTGTGTGTGTGTGTGTGTGGTGTGTGAGTGTGTGTGTGCGTGCGTCGGTTGTGTGTGTGCAAGCAACGAGCATGCAACATAGCTGGTATTAAGGCAAGCATGTACATTTGAGAAAGAGGGAGAAAGAAGGGGCATAATGCGAGCTTAACATTTGTGTTGCACAGAAACACAAACTGTGAGACCGTCAACGGAGACAGCCATATGGAGAGAGAGGAGGGAGAGAGAGAGAGAGAGATAAAATAGAATCTCAAAATAGAAAAACAGAACAATATACACGCTCAAGTATTCAACGATATAACACACAGCCACTCACGTCAAGCACACACAAAAAGCCGCCACTCGAATTCATCATCAGAACCAAAAAGGAAATCAAAGAAAACCGCATGAAAACACACACAAATGCTTTCACCATCTTAGTAGAACCTAGCTGCTCTCCTGTTGCGTTTAGTACAGATACATTTCTTTACACTAAATGTTTTATGAAAATTTTCTTCTTCTCCAAATATCGTTTATAACAAAACATGTGGAAACAATGACACTAACATTTTTCTTTACAAATACATCAAAATAGTTTGTCCCGAAACTGATTACGAGATCTTATAAATACTCATGCTATTGTTACCGTATATAAACACGTTGGTTTGTTGGAGATTCTGTACAACATACACCCATAAATGAATAAAAATCTGTATCTGCTCCCAACTCCCCCCCCCCCCCCTCCCCCCCCCCCCGTTTCTTCATCTCATACACACAACACACACGTTCACATACACACACAATCAATCCATGATATAGAAAACACATTGCCTACACTGGGATGAGACAGGACCTATAGCACAAAGCATATCTGGCAACAGGGAACACATGGACAATGTTCCTCAGCTGGGGGGGGGGCGAACAAACCACAGAGCATCTGAACTGGTCAAAGCGCCCTATGACCACAAATTCTATACGCCAACAGTTATCCAAGGGTAAACCACTGTGCAAGAAGTGCTGTCGCAATTGCACTTCCTGTGTGGTTTTTTAAACGGTCGATGTAAAGAAAAAGCGTTGTTTTCTTTTCCTTCTTTTTGTTTTGTTGGCTGTTTTCTTACATGAAAAACGCTCACATTACTGGTTCAAGTAAAATACTTCATCTCTGCACAGATGTGCCAAAACGCATTATAGTAAAATACTAGATGCCCTGCATAGATGTGCCAAAACGCATATTACCACATGTACCTTCCAGTTCACACATACAGCAAAAGGAAACATGGAATGCAGGAGTGCTCCACAAAAAATGCAGGCCATCAAAAAACACAGAGCAAAAACGTTTTTCAGAGACACATGTGGAAACTGAATGAAAAAAAAAAACCAACATAATTCTGTACCAAGGAAAGCATGTCTCCAAAAAAAAAAAACTACAAAAATCAAACAAAACCAAACCCAAAAAACACAATCCTTAAAATGAAAGCAACATTTCACAGGCTGCCAATACTCAAAGCTGTTGTTGTCATTCACATAACCACCAAATAATTAGTTTTATCACCCCCAGAATGGTTAAAAAATGAATGCAAACAGTGCCATGCAAAACTTCATCCAGAATCACATATGTAAAATATTAGGACAACGGTAATAACGTTAATGCACAGTACTTTTCATACCCTGATAATCCGAGAGCCTAAACAAGTGAAGCACAACAACTGAAGACTGTAGGAGATGTGCAACTTTTTTGCATTGTCACCTGAAACAGCAAATATTTCAACCAAAATAAAAAGGAAACACGTGTAACTATTTACAAAAAGAAAAGAAAAAAAAAAGACTTAATAAACAAGTAATCAAAAAATGAGTAAACATTTATCTGAAAATTACTATGCTTCAAAAAAAATGAAACACAAAAACTATATCGAGGGGTACTGCATAATACAGTACAGTGGGGACACACTTGCGACAGGTTACGTACGTCCAGACAAACTGATAATATAAGACTACACACACAACTAAGTTGAACACTTGGACATGTTTACTGGACTTCTTTCACAACCATAAACACACAACACACACACTCACACACACACACACACTCACACACAACACACACCACACACACACACACTCACAAAACACACACACACACACACACAACACCACACACACACACTCACTCGCATACAATCAAACACTCCAATTGACAGCAATGTTCATGCCAGAAACAGTCTGGTCTATTAGGGAACTAAACCAGAATTAATTGGGGCCTGTTGCAGAAAGAGAGAAGAACGACAGAACTGGTTTGTCCCAGTCACAAATGATTGAAATATATGCAGACTCACTGTGTCTATTACAAAGGCAGAGGGTAATGGCAGAATTATTATAAAAAGAGAGAGTCAGGCAGATTTAGTCTATCTTCTCCTAACATTGCAACCTACCACTTCTAAACAATAAAAAATTATCAAAAGCAAAATCGGTACGATTAGGGCAAATAAACCTTTTCTGAGATAATTATACCCTTGTCCTTAGAGTTGAACAGACATGCATGACCACGAACCAGTGTCCATTGTGCAAAGACAAAGTAAATTAAACGAGGAGACAGACAAACCATTCCACAAAGCAACAGATACTACTCCAAGACCATTGCTCCAGTGGCTAAGAACTGTAAAATCAGACACTGAGAACAAAATTTCAATAAGAACCAACTAAAAACAAAACAAAACAAAAAAAAACAAAACAAAAGGCAAGAAAAAGGTGTGGGGTAAGTTTTTTTTTTTCTGTATAACTTATTTACATCTTCTGAGCCAATTCAGCAACTGACCAAGAAATAAAAAAAAAACTCAAGAAAATGGGTGGGAAAAGGACAACAAAGGTGACGTAGTTTTCTAACTCTGCCCTGCAAAACTAACGCACTTTACACTTAACGCAATTTTCATCCGTTATTCATCAATTTTTGCTTCACTACAAAGGTGACTGTGTTTTCTAACTCTGCCCTGCCTAACCGCACTTTACACATTAACCAATTTTCATCCGATATTCATCAATTTTGCTTCACTACAAAGGTGACTGTAGTTTTCTATCTCTGGACCCCTGCTTACGCAACTTTACACATTTTAACCCGCAATTTTCATCCGTTATTCATCAATTTTGCTTCACTACAAAGTACTGTAGTATTCTTAACTCTGCCCTGCGTAACGCACATTTACACTTAACGCAAGTTTTTCATCCGTTATTCCAGCAATTTTGTTTCACTACAAAAGGTGACTGTAGTTTCTAACTTCCTGCCAGCTAACGCACATTCATTACACTTAACGCAATTTCATCCGTTATTCTCAAGTTTGCTTCACAACAAATGGGGAGGTGACTGTACGAGTTTTTTCTAACTCTGCCCTGCTAACGGCACTTACACTTAACGCAAATTTCATATCCTTATCCATCAATTTTTGCCTTCACTACAAAGGTGACTGTGTTTTCTAACACACTCGGCCCTGCTAACGCAACCTTTAACACTTTAACGCAATTTTCATATCCTTAATCATCAAATTTTGGCTTCACTACTACAAAGGTGACTGTAGTTTTTTCTAACTCTGCCCTGCTAACGCACTTTACACTTTAACGCAATTTTTCATCCGTCTTCCAACACTTTTTGCTTCACTACCGAAGGTGACTGTATTATCTAAACTCTGCCTGCTAACGCACTATACACTTAACGCAATCTTCATCCGTTATATTCCCAATCATTTTTGCTTCACAACAAAGGTGACTGTATTTTTCTCACTCTGCCTGCTAACGGGCCGCTTTCCACACTTAACGCAATTTCATCCGTTATTCATCAAATTTTGCTTCACTACAAAGGTGACTGTAGTTTTCTAACTCTGCCCTGCTAACGCAGCTTTTACACATAACGCAATTTTCATCCATTATTCACAAATTTGCTTCACTATACAAAGGTGACTGTAGTTTTTTCTAACTCTGCCCTGCTAACCACTTTACACTAACCGCAATTTCCATCCGTTAATATCATCAATTATGGCTTCCGACTACAAAGGTGAAACTGAAGTTTTCTAACTCATGAGCCCTGCTAACGCACTGTTACACTTAACGCAATTTTCATCCGTTATTCACAATTTTTGCTTCCACGACAAAGGTACTGTAATTTCTAACTCTGCCCGCTACCGCACTTACACTTATAACGCAATATTTCATCCGTTATATCATCAATTTTGCTTCACCAACAAAGGGACTGTAGTTTTCTTAACTTCCTGCCCTGCTAACGCCCCCCCCACTTTACACCTTAACGCAATTTTCATCCGTTATTCCATCCAATTTTTGTCTTCACTACAAAGGTACTGTAGTTTTCTAACTCTGCCCTGCTAACGAACTTTACACTTACGCAATTTTTTCATCCGTTATTTCCATCAATTTTTGGCTTCACTACATAGGTGAACCTGTATTTTCCGAACTCTGGCCCTGCTAACGCCACTTTACACTTAACGCAATTTTTCATCCGTTATTTCATCAATTTTGCTTCACTACAAAGTGACAGTAGTTTTCTAACTCTCTGCCCTGCTAACGCACATTTTACACTTAACGCAATTTTTCATCCGTTATTCATCAATTTTGCTCCAACTACAAGTGACTGGAGTTTTCTAACTCGCCACTGCAACGCACTTTACACTTAACCGCATTTTCCTTATCCGTATTCATCAATTTTGCTTCACAACAAAGGTGACTGTAGTTTTCTAACTCTGGCCCTGCTAACATCCGCACTTTACAACTTAACCGCAATTTCATCCGTTTATTCCATCAATTATGCTTCACTACAAAGGTGACTGTAGTTTTCTAATAACTCTGTGCCCTGCTAACGCACTTTACACTTAACGCAATTTTTCATCCGTTATTCATCAATTTTGCTTTCACTACAAAGGTGACTGTAGTTTCAACTCTGCCATGCTAACGCACATTACACTTAACGCAATTTTCATCCTTTTTCATCAATTTTTGCTTCACTACAAAGGCGACCTGTAGTTTTCTAACTCTGCCCGGCTAACGCACTTTACACTTAAACGCAATTTTCATCCGTTAATCATCAATTTTTGCTTCACTACAAAGGCGACTGTAGTATTTTTCTAACTCTGCCCTGCTAACGCACATTAACACTTTAAACCGCAATTTTCAACCTTATTCATCAATTTTGTCTTCACTACAAAGTGACTGTAGTTTCTAACACTGCCTGCTAACGCAGCTTTACACTTAAAACGCA
>JAFLJL010018264.1:2500-5000 GCA_018398815.1 Conus ventricosus
GTTGCGTGCGTGCGTGCGTGCGTGCGTGCGTGCGTGCGTGCGTGCGTGCGTGTGTGTGTGTGTGTGTGTATGTGTGTGTGTGTGTGTACAAAATGTCAATGTTTATGCCATTACAAATTTCGATTGTGATTTTTCCTAAGGTAGCTATCAGTCCGTAAACACTACGTTCAAGCCATTCATGTTCAGTCAATGCATTCTCAGTAATCTCGATGACGTAAGCATGGATCCGCGCCTGGTCACACCGGATCTTTGACATAGATCCGCACCCAATTCGTATAGGATCGTCCCAGTGTCACCTCCTGTCTGTCCGCCATGTTCTGTGAAAACCGACTCTACAATTTGTGTGTAGTCTTGCTGACAAAAACAAAACAAACAAGCAAACAAACAATGACCCCAAACAAACAACGGACAAACAGACAGATGCTAGCTGTTGTGGCGAAGTGGTCAGGGTCACAAACTCCCAGCTGGAGGATCGTAAGTTCGATTCCCCATAAAACCCATTTAAAGGTGAGATTTTTTTTCCCTGCTCACCCCCCCCCCCCTCCCCCTTCTCCCCCACCGTTGTTCGTACCCAGAGATGGGTTTGCTATGGGGAAGACAGCGACCACGCAGTCGAGTTTCATCCACTGAAAGGATGCGTCTGCTGTTTGTGTCGCTCAAAAAAATTCCTGACCATCACTTGCAGGTGTCTGTATCTCTCGGGTCTGACTGACTGCCGAGATCTGACAGTAAACGTAGAGAGTACAGCCCTGCTATGCAGTTTCTGACCAGAATGGAAATCCGTAGCATCATCTTAGAATCATCGTCATCCTCATCAATCAGCATAAAAGATATCCCAGATTCTGTGACCCTTCATGCCCCCGTCTCCATGGTGACCTCAGTTTTAATTTCCTCTCCACGCTTTCACCTTTGCTGAAATTGGTGTTAGATCGCCTGCATCATCAAGTTCATGGGGTCTGTCTTGGGACGGATGTAATGGCGCCCACGGGAGGGAGGGAGACCTTACCTTCGCTGGCTCCTCGACTAAGCAATTACTGTCTTCAGTAGAACTGGGAAACACTTGCCACAGACCAGCAGCGCATGGCGACTTGCTGTCCACAAAGGAGTGAACAGCTTCGAAGAGAAGCGTTTGCAGGAACTGGACCAGGCCAGAAGCGCCAAGCCCGCAAAGAGAGGAGACCTGACCCAATGACAGCTGTCGCATGTCCAGAGTGCGGACATCATAATTATTTGTGTGTCCAGCTTTGGCTTGCGCTCCACACATGCGGAGTCACTGACGTCTTCGACGACCACGACGGACATCCATGATGATGATGATGATGATGATGATGATGATTTATGATGATGATGATGATGATGATGATGAGGAGGGAGCTTAGTAGGTGGTGTTCTGCGAATGTAGGATCTGAACAGGCACCACGGAATACCACCGACGTGAATAGGAAAAACATTGCGGTGTCTCCTCTGGTGGGTTGCTCATGACGACATGACAAGGACTGCTCTTTTCGTGGAATACCGATGACAGGACTGATGCGTGACAGGCCAGGGTGTAGATGTGGACAGGGAATCGCAATGAGCGGTGCGGGTGCAAAGTCACAGAGGTGACATGGATGCGAGACAGGAAAAGAACAAGGTGCAAAGCATATAAATGTACTCCCAGTATAGTAGTACAAATTTTCTTTTAAATACACATATATACTGACTTCCATAAAAAACGCGAAAAATTGAAAGGCTATTTTTCGGGTGAAAAGGGGTGAATATACAATATTGAACCATTGTGGCAAGTTGTTTGGGTCCAAGACTCACGTGCAGTGAAAAAATTGTGTGAGCAACACATCATTCCCGGCATTGGAGGGTCAACAAAAATGGCAAACTGGTTGCTGCATGTGAGGCACGTGCACACCATGCAGAGCAAAGTTAACCAGCGACAAGTACGCAGGCATGCAGCCTTTATAAAGCCGCGCTACAAGGTTCAGATAACGACTTGCCGTCTGAGCGCTACAGAGATGCCAAGACTACGAGCAGAGGAACGCAATAGTGCCCTAGGCCATCTGGAGGCTGGTGTGGATGCCAGGCAGGTCGCCAACATCTTTAACGTCCACATCTCAACCATCTATCGTCTGCAGCACCGCATGCGAGTCACTGGTACCACTGATGATCGTCCCCGGCCAGGCCGTCCTCGGGTCACCGCACCAAGAGAGGATCGCCATTTTGTTCGAACCCATCTGCGGGACAGGCGGCAAACAGCCGCTAACACTGCTCGACAGGTGCCTGGGAATCTCCAGCAACGAATCAGCCTCAACACTGTGCGGCGGCGTCTTCAGGAGAACGGGCTGGCATGTAGGCGTCCTCACAGAGGTCCGGTACTGACACCAAGACACCGGCAGGACAGGCTGCAGTGGGCACAAGCCCGAATCAACTGGCGCAGGCAGCAGTGGGGATGCATACTGTTCTCAGATGAGAGCCGTTTTTGTATTGACATGGCTGACGGTCGTGTCAG
>JAFLJL010018264.1:15000-17500 GCA_018398815.1 Conus ventricosus
ACGCCCCCCCCCCCCCCCCCCACACACACACAACCCCACTCACACAAATACACACACACACACACACACACAACCACACACCACGCACGCACCACGCACCACCACACACACACACACACCACACACACACAACACACACACACACACACACACACACACACACACACAACACACCACACACATCACACACACACACACCCCCACACAACAACACATACACACACACACACAAGTCCTCCCCCCACCTCCATTCAACAGACGTGAATGTGTGCATTGCTATTGTATACTGTATATTTACAACACACAGTACTATCCCTCATGGCACAGAAATAGAATCTAGAAGACCGGGAATGAATGGGCTGCACGACCTTCTCTTCGTGTTTCATGTTAATGACAGTACAACTGGTTTTCTATTGCCTTGTGCTGAAATACCGCTATTTCCTCCACCCTACACTTAGACCAGATCACACTATTGTTCGTAACCTGAACCACTCACACTATTGTTAGTACACTGAGCCACTCACACTATTGTTCGTACACTGAGCCAAATCACACCATTGTTGTACACTGACCACTCACACTATTGTTCGTACACTGAGCCACTCACACTATGTTAGTACACATGAGCCACTCACACTATTGTTAGTACACTGAGCCACTCACACTATTGTTAGTACACTGAGCCACTCCTTCAACTCATTGTTAGTAAAACTGAGCCACTCACACTATTGTTAGTACACTGATCCACTCCACTATTGTTAGTACACTGAGCCACTCACACTATTGTTCGTACACTGAGCCACTCACACTATTGTTTGTACACTGAGCCACTCACACTATTGTTAGTACACTGAGCCACTCACACTATTGTTCGTACACTGAGCCACTCACACTATTGTTAGTACACTGATCCACTCACACTATTGTTAGTAACACTGATCCACTCACACTATTGTTTCGTACACTGAGCCACTCACACTATTGTTAGTACACTGATCCACTCGCACTATTGTTAGTACACTGAGCCACTCACACTATTGTTTAGTACACTGAGCCACTCACACTATTGTTCGTACACTGAGCTACTCACACTATTGTTAGAACACTGATCCACTCACCCTATTGTTAGTACACTGAGCCACTCACACACAATTGTTAGTACACTGATCCACTCACACTATTGTTTGTACACTGATCCACTCACACTATTGTTAGTACACACTGAGCCACTCACACTATTGTTAGTACACTGAGCCACTCACACTATTGTTTAGAACACTGATCCACTCACACTATTGTTAGTACACTGAGCCACTCACACTATTGTTAGTACACTGAGCCACTCACACTATTGTTCGTACACTGAGCCACTCACACTATTGTTAGTACACTGAGCCACTCACACTATTGTTCGTACACTGAGCCACTCACACTATTGTTCGTACACTGAGCCACTCACACTATTGTTAGAACACTGATCCACTCACACTATTGTTAGTACACTGAGCCACTCACACTATGTTAGTACACTGAGCCACTCACACTATTGTTAGTACACTGAGCCCTCACACTATTGTTAGTACACTGAGCCACTCACACTTGCGCCACTTCCACCCTCCCTGCTGTCAGCTTCTTATTGACTGCTTGGCATGTTCTTCCATCCACAAACAGTCGGTAATAAATAACAATATGTACCCCAATCTCTGTCTGTCTGTCTGTCTGTCTGTCTGTCTGTCTCTCTTCTTATTTTAGAGAAGTTTAACACACAGATCAAAACAATCTCTCTCTCTCTCATCTATTTCCCTCCCTCTCTCTCTCTCTCCTCTCTCTCTCCCTCTCTCTCTCATTCCTCTCTCTCTCTCTCTCTCTCTCCTCTCTCTCTCTCCTCTCTCTTCTCTCTCTCAGAAATTCGCACACAGACAAAACAAGATCTCTGCTCTCGTCTCTCTGCTTCTGTCTCTCTCTCTCTCTCTCTCTCCCTCTCATCTACTCTCTCTCCTCTCTCTCTCTCTCTCTCTCTCAGAGAATTTCAGCACACAGACAAAAACTAGATCTCTCTCTCTCTGTCCCCTTTCTGTCTCTCTCTCTCTTGTCTGTCTGTCTGTCTCTCTCTCTCTCTCTCTCTCTCTCTCTCTCTCTCTCTCTCTCTCTCCCCTCTCTCAGAGAATTTCAGCACACAGACGAAAACAGATTCTTTGTCTCTCTGTCTCTCTGTCTCGCTGTCTCTGTCTTCTGTCTGCTGTCTGTCTGCCCTCTCTCTCTCCTCTCTCTCTCTCTCTCTCTCTCTCTCTCTCTCCTCTCTCTCTCTTCTCTCTCATTTCGAGAACGTCAGCAACAGACAAAGTCTCTCTCCTCGCTCTCTCTCTCCCTCCCTCTCTCTCTCTCTCTCCCCTCTCTCGAAAATTTAAGCATACAGACAATCTCTCTCTCTCTTCTCTCTCTCTCTCTCTCCTTCTCTCTCCCTCTCTCTCTCTCTCTGCTGTCTCTGTCTCTCTTCTGT
>JAFLJL010018265.1:0-2500 GCA_018398815.1 Conus ventricosus
TTTGCTTTACCCCCTTTTCCCCCCAATCCCCCGGGGCGTCTTTCCCCGTTCATCCTTTCCATCTTTGCTGGTTTTTCAAAAAATGCACGCAACTCCCCCCCTGAGTAACTAATCAGACAAACGCTCACAAGTTGTTCAATGGGTGTGTTCTTTTCTTCCGCCCCCCATTATATCTCTTTCTCTTTTTTTTAAACCCAAAATTTAAACTACGACAGCCAAACTGGTGGTTACCGACACGAGTGACGTAATAGCACAACCCCAATGAATGATAATATTAGCTTGGGACAACGAATTAGTTTTTATAAGACCCCACGCCTGACCCAACTATGAGAGCGAATTATAGGCAATCTGGGGCGAAATGAGTACTCTGGGGGCTGAAATGCCAAGCCTAGTATTAACTATTTTTGGAAGCAATGCCAAGCCTAGTATTTAACTATCGGGGGGAAAACATACAGTAAGAAAAACCCCTTGTCTTAGATTACAATACTTAAAATCCCACCCAGCTTCCTCTTGAGAAGTTGAACAATTTATAATAAATGGGCCAAAAATATCCTGGCAAGCTCGCCAATTAAATTGTCAACCCCTGGGTGTAATGTCGATGGAGGAAGGACTAGCGCACAGCCCAAAACACACTCACAGCTTGCTTACAATCTCATTCAATATCATGCATTCGTCACATAAAACCCAAATAGTAAAGTCTATAACTTTACTATACATGATCATAAAAGAACATCAATGCATATAAAAACAAAACAAAATAAAAAATCTCTCTTTCCTGAACTTCACAAAATCATTTATCTAAAACATCTTTAACTAACCCGGAAATAAATAGATTTCTACTTTACCTGGCCAGGTGATCTTAACTATTCACGAATCACTGTTTTTTTCTTTTCTTTTCTTTTCTTTTCACTGTCACTTTCACAACACGACACAACTCCCGGGCACTGGTGTTGGTCTGATGGCGCCGGGTCAGGTGAGACTGTTGGCGTTGGTCTGGGTTCTGCTTGGCGAAGTGACGCTGCCAGGTATGAGGTCGAACCCCCGGTTAGGGTAGAACAGTGACTATCAAAAATCGATCTGTTCTCCTTTTCTTTCTTCCTGCATTAACGCATTGCACTCTCTCTCTCTCTCTCTCTCTTCTAGTCTGCTCTTATCAAAATGGACATGGTTGTTTTTTCTTTTCTTTTTTCTTTTTTTTCTTTTCTTCTTCATAAATTGCAACTCTCTTTCCTCTCCACATCTCCCCCTCATCCTTCCTCTGCAGACTATCTCATGCTAATCTCTCAACTTGGTTCTCTTCTCTCCTCCCCTCATCTCCTGCTTTTCTCTCAAGCAGACCTAGAACCTCTCCCTCTCTCTGTCTCTCCTTGTTCGTTCTTCCCCTCTTTTCTCCCGTTCCCCTCCTCTCACATCCTTCTTAGGGTGTTCCGATCTCTCCAACAAGGGCGATACCTTTGGGCCCAGAATTTTTACCCCTGACACCCCGAAGTTAGCTCCCTCTAATTCCATTGGATGTTCAAATCATGCCAGTCATGCTGACACGCCTTTACTCTCTGTGGTGGTCAGTTGGTCATCTAATTGATTAGCTAGATTTCACCCCCACCACACACTACCTTCCCCCCTTCCCTACTTCACTGCGCGGTGTGGCTTAAGTGGTGGACACTGGTCAATCTAAATTGGCCAGCTGAGTCTGGGTAGGCACCACGACGTCCGACTAACAATGACGTTGGTTCCACAAATTGGCCGGATAAGGCTTTCCAGGTACTGAGGTCCGTCTGGCAGACATCGAGGCGTCGGTCAAAGCTGCTTAGCCCGTATACCGGACAGACCGTCTTCCTGAAGCCTCTCCACTAAGCTTAATTGGCCGGACCCGAAACCCATGGGCCCCGTCTCTCTGACGCCTAGAATGTTTTTAGTTTGGACTTAGGTCCGAACAAATTGACTGGCGACTCCCAAGTTAGGTTGTTTCCCCCAAGTTAGGTTGTTTCCCCCAAGTTAGGTTGTTTCATTTTTTTTGTCCGGCACCAGTGCCATAGTTGTGTTGTGACGGTGCTTGTGAAAATGACAGTGAAAAAAAAGAAAGAAAAGAAAGACAGTGATTCGGAATAGTTTAAGATCACCTGGCCAGGTAAAGTAGAAAGTCTGTTTTATACCCGGTTTGTTATGATGATTTAGATAAATGTTTTTTAAAAAAAAATATAATATTTGTGAAGCTCAAGGAAAGAGAGAAATGTTTTATTTCTTTTGACTCCATGCCATTGATGTTTTCCATGTTTATGTGTAGTAAAGTCATAGACTTTACTAGGGTTTGATGTGACGAATGCGTGATATCTGAATGAGATTGTAAGCAAGCTGTGAGCGCGTCTGGGCTGTGCGCTAGTCCTTCCTCCACTGACATACCCCGAGGTTGACAGTCATCAACGGTTTTCTTCCCTTTCTGGTGGCGTTCCATACCACCCCCAGTGTAGTTTGTACACAGAGGCAGGGGAAACAACCCTCT
>JAFLJL010018265.1:7500-12500 GCA_018398815.1 Conus ventricosus
CTTTGTACCTGTGCCAGAGTGGTGACTGCTGTCCTTTGTACCTGTGCCACATCAGAGTGGTGACTGCTGCCATTTGTATCTGTGCCACACCACAGTGGTGACTGCTGTCCTTTGTACCTTTGCCACATCAGAGTGGTGACTGCTGTCCTTTGTACCTGTGCCACATCAGAGTGGTGACTGCTGCCATTTGTATCTGTGCCACACCACAGTGGTGACTGCTGTCCTTTGTACCTGTGCCACATCAGAGTGGTGACTGCTGTCCTTTGTACCTGCGCCACACCAGAGTGGTGACTGCTGTCCTTTGTACCTGTGCCAGAGTGGTGACTGCTGTCCTTTGTACCTGTGCCAGAGTGGTGACTGCTGTCCTTTGTACCTGTGCCAGAGTGGTGACTGCTGTCCTTTGTACCTGTGCCAGAGTGGTGACTGCTGTCCTTTGTACCTGTGCCAGAGTGGTGACTGCTGTCCTTTGTACCTGTGCCAAACCAGAGTGGTGACTGCTGTCCTTTGTGTCTGTGCCACACCAGAGAGATGACTGCTGTCCTTTGTACCTGTGCCACACAAGAGTGGTGACTGCTGTTCTTTGTACCTGTGCCACACCAGAGTGGTGACTGCTGCCCTTTGTACCTGTGCCACATCCGAGTGGTGACTGCTGTCCTTTGTACCTGTGCCAGAGTGGTGACTGCTGTCCTTTGTACCTGTGCTACAGTGGTGACTGCTGTCCTTTGTACCTGTGCCAGAGTGGTGACTGCTGCCCTTTGTACCTGTGCCACACCAGAGTGGTGACTGCTGTCCTTTGTACCTGTGCCAGAGAGATGACTGCTGTCCTTTGTACCTGTGCCAGAGTGGTGACTGCTGTCCTTTGTACCTGTGCCAGAGTGGTGACTGCTGTCCTTTGTACCTGTGCCAGAGTGGTGACTGCTGTCCTTTGTACCTGTGCTACAGTGGTGACTGCTGTCCTTTGTAACTGTGCCAGAGTGGTGACTGCTGCCCTTTGTACCTGTGCCAGAGTGGTGATTGCTGCCCTTTGTACCTGTGCCAGAGTGGTGATTGCTGCCCTTTGTACCTGTGCCAGAGTGGTGATTGCTGCCCTTTGTACCTGTGCCAGAGTGGTGATTGCTGCCCTTTCTACCTGTGCCAGAGTGGTGACTGCTGCCCTTTGTACCTGTGCCAGAGTGGTGACTGCTGCCCTTTGTACCTGTGCCAGAGTGGTGATTGCTGCCCTTTGTACCTGTGCCAGAGTGGTGATTGCTGCCCTTTGTACCTGTGCCAGAGTGGTGATTGCTGCCCTTTGTACCTGCGCCAGAGTGGTGATTGCTGTCCTTTGTACCTGTGCCAGAGTGGTGATTGCTGTCCTTTGTACCTGTGCCAGAGTGGTGATTGCTGTCCTTTGTACCTGTGCCAGAGTGGTGACTGCTGCCCTTTGTACCTGTGCCAGAGTGGTGATTGCTGGCCTTTGTACCTGTGCCAGAGTGGTGATTGCTGCCCTTTGTACCTGTGCCAGAGTGGTGATTGCTGCCCTTTATACCTGTGCCAGAGTGGTGATTGCTGTCCTTTGTACCTGTGCCAGAGTGGTGATTGCTGTCCTTTGTACCTGTGCCAGAGTGGTGACTGCTGTCCTTTGTACCTGTGCCACATCCGAGTGGTGACTGCTGCCCTTTGTACCTGTGCCACACGAGAGTGGTGACTACTGCCCTTTGTACCTGTGCCAGAGTGGTGATTGCTGCCCTTTGTACCTGTGCCAGAGTGGTGACTGCTGTCCTTTGTACCTGTGCCAGAGTGGTGATTGCTGTCCTTTGTACCTGTACCAGAGTGGTGATTGCTGCCCTTTGTACCTGTGCCAGAGTGGTGACTGCTGCCCTTTGTACCTGTGCCACACCAGAGTGGTGACTGCTGTCCTTTGTACCTGTGCCAGAGTGGTGACTGCTGTCCTTTGTACCTGTGCCAGAGTGGTGATTGCTGTCCTTTGTAACTGTGCCAGAGTGGTGATTGCTGTCCTTTGTACCTGTGCCAGAGTGATGATTGCTTCCCTTTGTACATGTGCCAGAGTGGTGACTGCTGCCCTTTATACCTGTGCCACACCAGAGTGGTGACTGCTGTCCTTTGTACCTGTGCCAGAGTGGTGATTGCTGCCCTTTGTACCTGTGCCAGAGTGGTGACTGCTGTCCTTTGTACCTGTGCCAGAGTGGTGACTGCTGCCCTTTGTACCTGTGCCACACGAGAGTGGTGACTACTGCCCTTTGTACCTGTGCCAGAGTGGTGATTGCTGCCCTTTGTACCTGTGGCAGAGTGGTGATTGCTGTCCTTTGTACCTGTGCCAGAGTGGTGATTGCTGTCCTTTGTACCTGTGCCAGAGTGGTGATTGCTGCCCTTTGTACCTGTGCCAGAGTGGTGATTGCTGCCCTTTGTACCTGTGCCAGAGTGGTGATTGCTGCCCTTTGTACCTGTGCCAGAGTGGTGATTGCTGCCCTTTGTACCTGTGCCAGAGTGGTGACTGCTGCCCTTTGTACCTGTGCCACACGAGAGTGGTGACTACTGCCCTTTGTACCTGTGCCAGAGTGGTGATTGCTGTCCATTGTACCTGTGCCAGAGTGGTGATTGCTGTCCTTTGTACCTGTGCCAGAGTGGTGACTGCTGTCCTTTGTACCTGTGCCACATCCGAGTGGTGACTGCTGCCCTTTGTACCTGTGCCACACGAGAGTGGTGACTACTGCCCTTTGTACCTGTGCCAGAGTGGTGATTGCTGCCCTTTGTACCTGTGCCAGAGTGGTGAATGCTGTCCTTTGTACCTGTGCCAGAGTGGTGATTGCTGTCCTTTGTACCTGTGCCAGAGTGGTGATTGCTGCCCTTTGTTCCTGTGCCAGAGTGGTGACTGCTGCCCTTTGTACCTGTGCCACACCAGAGTGGTGACTGCTGTCCTTTGTACCTGTGCCAGAGTGGTGACTGCTGTCCTTTGTACCCGTGCCAGAGTGGTGATTGCTGTCCTTTGTACCTGTGCCAGAATAGTGATTGCTGTCCTTTGTACCTGTGCCAGAGTGGTGATTGCTGCCCTTTGTACCTGTGCCAGAGTGGTGACTGCTGCCCTTTGTACCTGTGCCACACCAGAGTGGTAACTGCTGTCCTTTGTACCTGTGCCAGAGTGGTGATTGCTGCCCTTTGTACCTGTGCCAGAGTGGTGACTGCTGTCCTTTGTCCCTGTGCCATAGTGGTGATTGCTGCCCTTTGTACCTGTGCCAGAGTGGTGACTGCTGCCCTTTGTACCTGTGCCAGAGTGGTGATTGCTGCCCTTTGTACCTGTGCCAGAGTGGTGACTGCTGCCCTTTGTACCTGTGCCAGTGTGGTGATTGCTGCCCTTTGTACCTGTGCTAGAGGGGTGATTGCTGCCTTTTGTACCTGTGCCAGAGTGGTGATTGCTGCCCTTTGTATCTGTGCCAGAGTGGTGACTGCTGCTCTTTGTACCTGTGCCACACGAGAGTGGTGACTACTGCCCTTTGTACCTGTGCCAGAGTGGTGATTGCTGCCCTTTGTACCTGTGCCAGAGTGGTGATTGCTGTCCTTTGTACCTGTGCCAGAGTGGTGATTGCTGTCCTTTGTACCTGTGCTACAGTGGTGACTGCTGCCCTTTGTACCTGTGCCAGAGTGGTGACTGCTGTCCTTTGTACCTGTGCCAGAGTGGTGATTGCTGTCCTTTGTACCTGTGCCAGAGTGGTGACTGCTGCCCTTTGTACCTGTGCCACACGAGAGTGGTGACTACTGCCCTTTGTACCTGTGCCAGAGTGGTGATTGCTGTCCTTTGTACCTGTGCCAGAGTGGTGACTGCTGCCCTTTGTACCTGTGCCACATCCGAGTGGTGACTGCTGTCCTTTGTACCTGTGCCAGAGTGTTGACTGCTGCCCTTTGTACCTGTGCCAGAGTGGTGACTGCTGCCCTTTGTACCTGTGCCAGAGTGGTGACTGCTGTCCTTTGTACCTGTGCCAGAGTGGTGACTGCTGCCCTGTGTACCTGTGCCACACGAGAGTGGTGACTACTGTCCTTTGTACCTGTGCCACATCCGAGTGGTGACTGCTGTCCTTTGTACCTGTGCCACATCAGAGTGGTGACTGCTGTCCTTTGTACCTGTGCCACATCAGAGTGGTGACTGCTGTCGTTTGTACCTGTGCCACATCAGAGTGGTGACTGCTGTCCTTTGTACCTGTGCCACACCAGAGTGGTGACTGCTGTCCTTTGTACCTGTGCCACACCAGAGTGGTGACTGCTGTCCTTTGTACCTGTGCCAGAGTGGTGACTGCTGTCCTTTGTACCTGTGCCACACCAGAGTGGTGACTGCTGTCCTTTGTGTCTGTGCCACACCAGAGAGATGACTGCTGTCCTTTGTACCTGTGCCAGATTTGCTTCTTCTGGCGCTTGAAGCGGCGACTGCTCTGTGTGGCCACACGCCACGATTAGGATTTGGTAGTTAAACATTATATAATCTATGTAGTTAAACACTATATAATCCATGTAGTTAAACACTATATAATCCATGTAGTTAAACATTATATATTCCATGTAGTTAAACATTATATAATCCATGTACTTAAACACTATATAATCCATGTAGTTAAACACTATATAATCAATGTAGTTAAACATTATATAATCCATGTAGTTAAACATAATATAGTCCATGTAGTTAAACATTATATAATCCATGTAGTTAGTAAACAGCATTATAATCCATGTAGTTAAACATATATAATCCATGTCAACGCTTTTGAGGCCTATCGTAAATTTGAGCCAGCATTTAATGTTAATCTGATAATTGATCAAAAGGGCATCTCCCCACCAATTGTCTCCCTTCTTTTGGTGGGGATCTCCACCGATGACATCGCAAACAATCTCCCAGTACTCGACCTTCCCCTTAGTTGACGTTACATATCAGGCCTTTGCACTCAACCGTGACTCTGTCATCGCGCCAGGTGGAAGCCCCCCAAATAGTCCCACTCATTTGATTTTAATCCGTC
>JAFLJL010018265.1:15000-19590 GCA_018398815.1 Conus ventricosus
GGAATCCAGAAAGCTCAAGCCGTGGACAGAGGATGGGGGAACCCTCCCATGTCAACGCAGTGTCGACCGACATGTCGATGGGCCTCCTGAGGCTGCACACCATCAATGAATGCGCCAAGGCCTTGCGTAAAGAATCGAGTATTTATAGACTAGCGCAACTGGATTGTTTTGAGAATGGTTATTGTGTCTGAAAGGTGATTCTCCTCATTTTCTTTCCTATGGCCATCAAGCTACAAGCCAGGTGGTTCATATGGCCATCAAGGTACAAGCCAGGTGGTTCATATGGCCATCAAGGTACAAGCCAGGTGGTTCATATGGCCATCAAGGTACAAGCCAGGTGGTTCATATGGCCATCAAGGTACAAGCCAGGTGGTTCATATGGCCATCAAGGTACAAGCCAGGTGGTTCATATGGCCATCAAGGTACAAGCCAGGTGGTTCATATGGCCATCAAGGTACAAGCCAGGTGGTTCATGTGGCCATCAAGCTACAAGCCAGGTGGTTCATATGGCCATCAAGGTACAAGCCAGGTGGTTCATATGGCCATCAAGGTACAAGCCAGGTGGTTCATGTGGCCATCAAGCTACAAGCCAGGTGGTTCATATGGCCATCAAGGTACAAGCCAGGTGGTTCATATGGCCATCAAGGTACAAGCCAGGTGGTTCATGTGGCCATCAAGCTACAAGCCAGGTGGTTCATATGGCCATCAAGCTACAAGCCAGGTGGTTCATATGGCCATCAAGGTACAAACCATGTGGTTCATGTGGCCATCAAGCTACAAGCCAGGTGGTTCATGTGGCCATCAAGGTACAAGCCAGGTGGTTCATATGGCCATCAAGCTACAAGCCAGGTGGTTGCAAGTAGACAGATGACAAATCAAAGGAATGGGATTATTTGGGGCTCTTGGGGCTGGCGCAAATACAGGGTCACACGGGTGAGTGCAAAGGCCTGAAATGTGACGTCAACTAAGGGCAAGGTCATGTATTGGAAGATTGTGATGTCATCGGTGGAAATCCCCCCAAAACAAGGGAACTGATTGGTGGGGAGTTTTTTTTTGGTCAACTATCAGTTTAACATTCATTAAGTGCTGGCTCAATTCATGGTAGGCCTTATATGGATTTGTGTGTGTGCGTGTGTGTGTGTGTGTGTGTGTGTGTGTGTGTGTGTGTGTGTGTGTGTGTGTGTGTGTGTGTGTGTGTGTGTTAAAGTCCAGAATTCTAATTGTGGCGTGTGGCCTGCTGTGCTCATTAGTCACAGACACGGCTAAAGGAGTCCGCACACCTAGCAAGTGTCAAACCTTGACGGGTCCAGACATTCGCTGTCAAGCATTGCCAGGATGTGTCCACCAGTTTGACAGCGACAAGTTGCCAGATGAGAACCTTGTTCTATTCGGGTTATCTTCCCCTTCAATGCCGCTTACGATGTCCGATCAGAATCGCCTCTTGAGAGATCAGGAATAGATAAGCCATGTGAGAACAGGAACAGATAACCCATGTGGGACTTACATCCCTTCCGACTGCTTGGAGCTGACGCCGATTCAGTTATAACTCCAATCATACAGCGTGTTGATCAGTTCAAAAAGGCAAGAGTCATCAAAACTACGAATTCCCCAGTTGATGCAGAAGCGCATCAGCCGAGTGTGGAAATGTGGGACAAATCGGTCTGTGTGAAGTGTCGGCGTGTATGAGACGACCCAGCTGGGTGATCGACAACAGTGCACGTCAGGTCAGAGAAACCAAATACCAAAGTTTCAGGCAGGTATTGATATCTGTATCAAAGCGAAAATATCTTAGCGTTCAAGTCTGTGCACTGCGTAGGATTCATGCTACTAGTACATCGCAATGACTGGGGGGTCTTGTTTCGTTTTGTTTTGTTTTCTTTGTTTCGTTCGAGTTGAAGACATTTTCACCTTCATGACAAAGTGCGCGTGCATCAGGCCAAGTGAAAGCTGAGCTATGCCACTGATCATCAGGCCAAGTGAAAGCTGAGCTATGCCACTGATCATCAGGCCAAGTGAAAGCTGAGCTATGCCACTGATCATCAGGCCAAGTGAAAGCTGAGCTATGCCACTGATCATCAGGCCAAGTGAAAGCTGAGCTATGCCACTGATCATCAGGCCAAGTGAAAGCTGAGCTATGCCACTGATCATCAGGCCAAGTGAAAGCTGAGCTATGCCACTGATTTGATGTGCGTCTGTCCTGTGGCTGTCCATGTCTGCAGGGTATATACACACACGCAGCACTGGTTGAACACTGGGTGTGAGCACTGGCTGTATAGTTGTTGAACACTGGCTGAACTCTGGTTGAACACTGGCTGTATAGTTGTTGAACACTGGCTGAACACTGGTTGAACACTGGCTGAACATCGGTTGAACACTGGCTGAACACTGGCTAACCACTGGTTAACACTGGTTGAATACTGACTAAACTCTGGTTGAACACTGGTCGAACTCTGGTTGTACACTGGTTGAACACGTCCTGAACACTGGTTGAACACTGGCTGTACACTGGTTGAACACTGGCTGAATACTGGTTGAATACTGGTTGAACACTAATTGAATACTGGTTCAACACTGGTCGAACTGTAACTAAACACTGGTTGAACACTGGCTGAACACGGGTTGAACACTGGCTGAACACGGGTTGAACCCTGGCTGAACAGTGGTTGAACACTGGCTCAACACTGGTTGAAACTGGCTGGACACTGGTTGAACAGATTTGAACACTGGTTTCAACACTGGTTGAACACTGGCTGAGCACTGGCTGAACATTGGTTGAACAGTGGCTGAACACTGGCTAACACTCGTTGAATACTGGCTGAAGACTGACTGAACAGTGCTGAAGACTGGCTGAACACTGGTTGACCACTGGTTAAACACTGACTGAACACTGGCTGAACAGTGGCTGAACACTGGCTGAACAATGCTTGAAAACTGGCTGAACACTGGTTAAGCACTGGTTGAACAGATGCTGAACAAAAGTTGAACACTGATTGAACCCTGGCTGAACACTGGCTGAACACTGGCTGAACTCTGACTGAACACTGGCTGAACACTGGCTGAACTCTGACTGAACACTGGTTGAACTCTGACTGAACACTGGCTGAAGATGCTGAACACTGGCTGAACACTGGTTGAACACTGGTTGAGCACTGGCTGAAGAGGCTGAACAGTGGCTGAACACTGGTTGAACACAGGTTGAGCACTGGCTGAAGAGGCTGAACAGTGGCTGAACACTAGTTGAACACGGGTTGAACTCTGATTGAACACTGGCTGAAGTGGCTGAACACTGGTTGAACTCTGGTTGAACACTGGCTGAAGAGGCTGAACACTGGTTGAACACTGGTTGAACACTATTTTTCCAATGTCTACTTGCAGCCTAAGAGTTCGTCTCTGTCGACATACAGGTAAAAAAAAAAAATCACCTGATTAATAGACTTGCACATGTGCGACGGTATCCCGCCGATTTTTAATCAGCTAGCCCACGCTCGCCCCAGCACTGGTCGATGTCGGACGAAGAGCCTTCCCTGTGTTGCCCCCTACCAAAGGCAGACCTGCAATATTGTTGCTGGTCGGGCATCGACATTTCTGCCGCAATCAAACGTTCATACATGGGTTTTTTTTTTTCCTTTTTTTTTTCCTTTTTTTTTTTCTTTTTTTTTTGGTTGTTGTTGTTTTTTCCCCTCCAAAAGGAAACACAAGGTGATGGATTCCAATTTTCCATGTGTTGTTCATGTTTGTGTGTGTGTTTCGGATTTCAATTCTGCCATTGGATCGACCCACACTGACACCACTATACAACGATTGCCTGACAGTCCATCTTTGTGGTGGTTTCGTCTCAGGTTTTTTTCCACAATGAAAAAGAAGCGCCACTCGCCAGTGCCTGGGTGACCTCCTCTCTGACCCCAGTTTAGCCAAGAGAATCGTCGTCGCTCAGCTTAGCATAGCCGCTGGTGTCCAGCTTAGGCTGAAACTGGTCTGCCCGGGCAATAGCCTACCACTCTCAGCGACCACAGCGGTCGGCCCAACGTCTTTGCCGCTGGTCGAGGGCCGAAAGGATTACCACCTCACCGGCTATGACGAAGGAGTACAGCATGGTAATGGCTTTTTTATCCATCAACACGTGAGTGAAACTAGGCACACTTTATGAGGAGCAAGGAATGGGCGTTGCATTAACTTGTATCTTCTGCCTGATGCTAACTGTAAAACTAATATGACCTCTTTCCGGCCAGTACTGCTAAGGAAATCTTATCCACACACACACACACACACACACACACACACGCGCGCGCACACACACACACACACACACACACACACCACACACACACCACACACACACAACCACACGCATAGAAACACACGCGCGCGCGTGCACACACAACACACACACACACACACACACACACACACACACACACACACACACACACACGCACGCACGCACGCACGCACGCACGCACGCACGCACGCACGCACGCACGCACACACACGCACACACACGACACGCACACACACACACACACACGTTTGTTGAAAATAAGTCTGAGACATGAAAAGACTTGTTTGATTCTATTTTACCGACAGCAAGAC
>JAFLJL010018265.1:20590-31567 GCA_018398815.1 Conus ventricosus
TTGAAAAAAAACTTTAATTCTTTTTGGGCTAAACATATAATATATAGATGCAGAATAAATAAAAATAAAACCTACTGCCCAATCATTTCTTGAGAGAACTTAATAATAAATACAGGTTAAAAATATATGCATTATTCAGAAATGAAATACATGGAATTTGATAAAAATGGAACCCTTATGAAAAACTAATTGTTAGGTCTATTGGAATGAGTTAGACGAGGGGGAAAAGAACAAGAACAAGCAAAAAGTAATCGGGGTGAAAAGTAGCTAATAAAATTTTATGAAAAATGTGTATACATGTGAAAACATTCTGAATAACCACTTTACCCTATTAGACAGGTAACTGCCGTATTCATTCCTCGGTGCCTTAGAATGAATAGAGTTATAGTTGTACGTTTGACCTTTTCCTTTTCTTTTATTCTTCGTTGATTATTGAATGGACTATTTGATTTTTTTGTTTTTTCATGTGATTAACTTTTCCCTTTTACCCCTATCCCCTCTCTTGATTTAGTGTACCCATTTGTATATGTTTATTGTATGTTATGTCGATTATCCCTTTTGTTATTAATTTTGGGAAAACATTAAAAAAAAAAAAAAAAAAAAAAAGTAATGCAACGCCCATTCCTTGCTCCCATAAAGTGTGCCTAGTTTCACCTCACGTTTTGATGGAAAAAAAAGCCATTACCATCTGTACTCCTTCGTCATAGCCGTGAGGTGTAATCCTTTCGCCCTCGACCAGGGCAAAGACGTTGCCGACCGCTTGGTCGCAAGTGTAGCTATTGCCCGGCAGACCAGTTTCAGCCTAAGCTGACACCACGGCTATGCTAAGCTGAGCGACGACGATTCTCTTGCTAAACGGGGGTCAGAGGGGAGGTCGCCCAGGCACGGGCGAGTGGCGCTTCTTTTCATTGTGGAAAAAACCCTGAGACGAAACCACCACAAGATGGACTTCAGCAATCGCTGTATAGTGGTGTCATGTGGTCATCCAAAAGGGCAGAACTGAAATCCGAAACACACACGCAAACATGAACAACACATGGAATCCATCACCTTGTTTTCCTTTTGGAGGGAAACACAACTTTAACAACAACAACAAAAAAAAACAAGAAGAAAAACGGAAAAAAAACATGTATGAACGTTTGCCGCGATTGCCAGAAATGTCGATGCCCGACCACAACAATATTGCGGGTTTTGGGCCTTTGGTAGGGGCAACACGGGAAAGGCTCTTTTCGTCCGACATCGACCATGCTGGGCGAGCGGGCTAGCTATTAAAAATCGCGGGATACCGTTGCACATGTGCAAGCCCTATTAATCAGGTGATTTTTTTTTTACCTTATGTCGACAGAGACGAGCTCTTGGGCTGCAAGTAGACATTGGAAAAATAGTGTTCAACCATGTTAAACCATTTGTTCAGCCTCTTCAGCCATTTTTCACCAGAGTTTCAACCAGTGTTCAGCCACTTCAGCCAGTGTTCAATCAAGTTCAACCAGTTTTTCAACTATGTTGCAGCCAACTTCAGCCAGTGCCACCGTTTTTCAACCAGTGTTCAGCCCACTGTTCAGCCCTTCAGCCAGTGCTCAACCAGTGTTCAACCAGTGTTCAGCCACTGTTCAGCACCCTAGCCAGTGTTCAGTCAGAGTTCAACCATGTTAAAGCCGGGTGTTCAGCATCTTCAGCCAGTGTTCAGTCAGAGTTCAACCATGTTCACCGGGTGTTCAGCATCTTCAGCCAGTGTTCAGTCAGAGTTCAACCATTTTTCCCAAGCCGTGTTCACATCTTCAGCCAGTTTCATCAGAGTTCAACCATGTTCACCGTGTTCAGCATCTTCACCAGTGTTCAGTCAGAGTCAACCGTGTTCACCAGTGTTCAGCATCCAGCCAGTGTTCAGTCAAGTTCAACCATGTTCAGCCAGTGTTCAGCCGGGGTTCAATCATGGTTCAACTTTTGTTCAGCATCTGTTCAACCAGTGCTCAACCATGTTCAGCCAGTTTAAAGGGCAAGTTCAGCCAGTGTTCAGCCACGTTCAGCCATGTTCAGCACTGTTCAGCCAGTGTTCAGCCAGTGTTTAACCATGGTCAACCATGTTCAGCCAGTTCTTCAGACTGTTCAGGCAGTCTTCACCCAGTATTCAACGAGTGTTAGCCAGTGTTCAGCCACTGTTAAACCAATGTTCAGCCAGTGTTCAGCCAGTTTCAACCATGTTGAAACCAGTGTTTTCAACATCTGTTCAACCAGGGGTCCAGCCAATTTAAACCATGTAAAGCCAGTTTTCAACCACTTTTCAGCCGGGGTTCAACCCGTGTTCAGCCAGTGTTCAACCCGTGTTCAGCCAGTGTTTCAACCACTGTTCAGCCAGGGTTCAACCCGTGTTCGGGCCCAGTGTTCAACCCGTGTTCACCAGTGTTCAACCAGTGTTTATTTTACAGTTCGACCAGTTTTTGAACCAGTATTCAACTATTGTTCAACCATATTAAACCATATTCAGCCATGTTCAACCAGTTTCAGCCAGTTTCAACCAGGGGTCAGGTCGTGTTCAACCTGTGTACAACCAGAGTTTGACCAGTGTTCAACCAGAGTTTTAGCCAGTATTAAACCCAGTGTTGACCATGGTTAGCCAGTGTTCAGCGGGATGTTCAACCGGTGTTCAGCCAGTGTTCAACCAGTGTTCAGCCAGTGTTCAACAACTATACAGCCATGTTCAACCAGAGTTCAGCCAGTGTTCAACAACTATACAGCCAGTGCTCACAGCCAGTGTTCAAAACCAGTGGCTGCGTGTGTGTATATACCCTGCAGACATGGACAAGCCACAGGACAACGCACATCAAATCAGTGGCATAGCTCAGCTTTCACTTGGCCTGTGCACGCACACTTTGTCATGAAGGGGAAAATGTCTTCAACTCTCGAACGAAACAAAGAAAACAAAACAAAACAAAAAAAGACCCCACATCATGCGATTCCTAGTACATGAACCCTACGCAGTGCACAGACTTGAACGCTAAATATTTTCCGGGGTTGATACAGATATCAATACCTCCTGAAACTTTTTGGGATTTGGTTTCCGGACCTCACTGCACTGTTGTCCCATCACCCAGCTGGTCGTCTCATACACGCCGACACTTCACACAGACCGATTTGTCCCACATTTCCCCCACTCGGCTGATGCGCTTCTGCATCAACTGGGAATTCGTATTTTGATGACTCTTGCCTTTTTGAACTGATCAAAACGCGTAAAGATTGGAGTTAGAACTGAAACGGGGTCAGCTCCAAGCATCGGGAAAGGGGTGTAAGTCCCACATGGGTTATCTGTTCCTGTTCTCACATGGCTTACTATTCCGATCTCTCAAGAGCGATTCGATCGACATCGAAGTCATGAAGGGGAAGATAACCCAATAGAACAAGGTTCCATCTGGCAACTTGTCGCTGTCCCAAAAGGTGGACACATCCTGGCAATGCTTTACCCGCGAAATGTCTGACCCGTCAAGGTTTGACACTTGCTAGGTGTGCGGACTCCTTTAGCCGTGTCTGTGGCTAATGAGCACAGCAGGCCACACGCCGCAATTAGAATTCTGACTTTAAAACACACACACACACCACACACACACACACACACACACACACACAAACACACACACACACCCG
Source organism: Conus ventricosus (assembly GCA_018398815.1). NCBI lineage: Eukaryota > Metazoa > Mollusca > Gastropoda > Neogastropoda > Conidae > Conus > Conus ventricosus. Next base: position 24,230 of record JAFLJL010018265.1, read on the forward strand.
CGCGCGCGCGGCACGCACGCACACACACAAATCCATAAAAAGGCCTACCATGAATTTTTAGCCAGCACTTAATGTTAAACTGATAGTTGACCAAAAGAACAACTCCCCACCAATTAATTCCCTTTGTTTTGGGGGATTTCCAACCGATGACATCACAAACAATCTTTCCCAAAACATGACCTTGCCCTTAGTTTGAAAGTCACATTTCAGGCCTTTGCACTCACCCCGTGTGACCCTGTCTTTGCGCCAGCCCCAAGACCCCAAGTAATCCCATTCCTTTATTTGTCATCTGTCTACTTGCAACCACCTGGCTTGTAGCTTGATGGCCCTATGAAAGAAAATGAGGAGAATCCACTTTTAGACACAATAACCATTCTCAAAACAATCCAGTTTGCGCCAGTCTATAAATACTCGATTCTTTACGCAAGGCCTTGGCGCATTCCCTTGATGGTGTGCAGCCTCAGGGGCCCATCGACATGTCGATCGACACTGCGTTGACATGGAGAGATCCCCTATCCTCTGTCCACAGCTTGAGCTTTCCTGGGGTTTCCCTCCTCTCTCTCCCCTCTCTCTCTTCTCTCCTCTCTCTCTCTCTCTCTCTCTCTCCTCTCCCTCTCTCTCTCTCCTCTCTCTCTCTCCTCTCACTCCACAACACACACACACACACACACACACACACACACACACACACACACACACACACACACACCACACACACACACACACAACACACTTTTCCCCTCTCCGATTGCTCGTTCATTTTTATTCTGTTGTCCTGATGTTATGTATCTTGCCTGAAAAGACCTAAAATCGAAAAGCGTCGTGCTTTCTCTTTGGTCTGTTTGTGTAAAGTTTGTTCGCCGGAATCTTTATAAATACCTTTTAAAAAATCTGTCAGGGGGATTGTGAAAATCTTAATGGCGTGCCGAGACCAAAACCAACACCGTGCAACAGTCAAACACGTGAAACGTCAAACACCGTGTAACAGTCAAACACCGGGGAACAGTCAAACACCCTGTACAGTCAAACAACCATGTAACAGTCAAACACTGTGTAACAGTCATACACCGTGTAAAAGTCAACCACTGTGTAACAGTCAAACACCCTGTAACAGTCAAACACCCTGTAACCCGTCAAACACCATGTAACAGTCAAACACCGTGTAACAAACACCATGTAGCAGTCAAACACCGTGTAACAACCACCATGTAACAGTCAAACACCGTGTAACAAACACTGTGTAACATCAAACACCGTGTTAACAGTCAAAAACCGTGTAACATCAATCTCCGTGCCACAGTCAAACACCGTGTCACAGTCAAACACCCTATAACGTCAAACACTGTGTAACAGTCAAACACCGTGTTACAGTCAAACACCGTGTAACAGTCAAACCCTGTGTAACAGGGCAAAAATGAAACGAGGCAGGGAACGGTAAACAGTCAAAAATATACAAGCATCCCCCTACTTGTTTATTACCTATTAGTCAATTTTAAAGAGACTTACCTGCGAGTTGAGGTTAAACTGGACTTTTATTATTTAGAGTCTATTTATGAGAATGAGCAAGCACGTGCGATTGATAATGACTGTTTGACTGCCCCGTGAGGGCCCGGGGAAAGGTGTATGTTAGAAGAGAGTTTGTAAGTGGCACAGGGTTTTAGGGCCCGCCATGGAAAAAAAGAAAGAAAAAAAAAAAAGCACGTGTGAGTTCGTCCAGGACCTGGACTTTTGTTTTTAATTGAAAACACCCACGTTGTGGTGATTAAAGCGAAATCGATTTAGAATTACTAATGTAAGTAAGTAAAAATTCAGACGCTCACTTAAAAAAAAGTGGGGTGTGGGGGGGGGGGGGGGGGGGGGGGGGGGGGGGGGGGGGGGGGGGGACTCTCTTCTGTTGTCTGACTGGTTGAGATTAACGTTAAGTGAGTCTGTCTGTGGTGTACAGTTAAAAATACCACCTGATGGCATGGTAACCGTCCGACTGACATGACAGTTCGCCACCACCCCAAGGCTCCACCCCCTTATCCTTCCTTTGAAGAAAACAAATGATAAACATGAGCAGTTATGGTCGTCAGAACAGCCGTCTGCAGCCAATAGACAATGACTGTCGTCAGGAACAGCCGTCTGCAGCCAATAGACAAGACTGTCGTCAGGAACAGCCGTCTGCAGCCAAATAGACAATGACTGTCGTCAGGAACAGCCGTCTGCAGCCAATAGACAATGACTGTCGTCAGGAACTAGCCGTCTGCAGCCAATAGACAATGACTATCATCAGGAACAGCTGTCTGCAGCCAATAGACTATGGTTGTCGTCAGGAACAGCCGTCTGCAGCCAATAGACAATGACTGTCGTCAGGAACAGCCGTCTGCAGCCAATAGACAATGACTGTCGTAAGGAAACAGCCGTCTGCAGCCAATAGACAATGACTGTCGTCAGGAACAGCCGTCTGCAGCCAATAGACAATGATTATCATCAGGAACAGCTGTCTGCAGCCAATAGACAATACTGTCGTCAGGAACAGCCGTCTGCAGCCAATAGACAATGACTGTCGTCAGGAACAGCCGTCTGCAGCCAATAGACAATGGCTGTCGTCAGGAACAGCCGTCTGCAGCCAATAGACAATGACTGTCGTCAGGAACAGCCTCTGCAGCCAATAGACAATGGCTGTCGTCAGGAACAGCCGTCTGCAGCCAATAGACAATGACTGTCGTCAGGAACAGCCGTCTGCAGCCAATAGACAATGATTATCATCAGGAACAGCTTTCTGCAGCCAATAGACAATGACTGTCGTCAGGAACAGCCGTCTGCAGCAATAGACAATGACTGTCGTCAGGAACACCGTCTGCAGCCAATAGACAATGATTATCATCAGAACAGCTGTCTGCAGCCAATAGACAATGACTATCATCAGGAACAGCTGTCTGCAGCCAATAGACTATGGTTGTCGTCAGGAACCCGCCGGTCTGCAGCCAATAGACAATGGCTGTCGTCAGGAACAGCCGTATGCAGCCAATAGACAATGACTGTCGTCAGGAACAGCCGTCTACAGCCAAAGACAATGACTGTCGTCAGGAACAGCCGTCTACAGCCAATAGACAATGACTGTCGTCAGGAACAGCCGTCTGCAGCCAATAGACAATGACTGTCGTCAGGAACAGCCGTCTGCAGCCAATAGACAATGACTATCATCAGCAAAAGCTGTCTGCAGGCAATAGACTATGGTTGTCGTCAGGAACAGCCGTCTGCAGCCAATAGACAATGACTGTCGTCAGGAACAGCCCCTCTGCAGCCAATAGACAATGACTGTCGTCAGGAAACAGCCGTCTGCAGCCAATAGACAATGACTGTCGTCAGGAACAGCCGTCTGCAGCCAATAGACAATGATTATCATCAGGAACAGCTTTCTGCAGCCAATAGACAATGACTGTCGTCAGGAACAGCCGTCTGCAGCCAATAGACAATGACTGTCGTCAGGAACAGCCGTCTGCAGCCAATAGACATGGCTTTCGTCAGGAACAGCCGTTGCAGCCAATAGACAATGGCTGTCGTCAGGAACAGCCGTCTGCAGCCAATAGACAATGATTGTCGTCAGGAACAGCCGTCTGCAGCCAATAGACAATGACTGTCGTCAGGAACAGCCGTATGCAGCCAATAGACAATGACTGTCGTCAGGAACAGCCGTCTGCAGCCAATAGACAATGACTGTCGTCAGGAACAGCCGTCTGCAGCCAATAGACAATGGCTGTCATCAGGAACAGCCGTCTGCAGCCAATAGACAATGACTGTCGTCAGGAACAGCCGTCTGCTGCCAATAGACAATGACTGTCGTCAGGACAGCCGTCTGCAGCCAATAGACAATGACTGTCGTCAGGAACAGCCGTCTGCAGCCAATAGACAATGACTGTCGTCAGGAACAGCCGTCTGCAGCCAATAGACAATGGCTGTCGTCAGGAACAGCCGTCTGCAGACAATAGACAATGACTGTCGTCAGGAACAGCCGTCTGCAGCCAAAAGACAATGACTGTCGTCAGGAACAGCCGTCTGCAAACCAATAGACAATGACTGTCGTCAGGAACAGCTGTCTGCAGCCAATAGACAATGACTGTCGTCAGGAACAGTCGTCTGCAGCCAATAGACTATGGTTGTCGTCAGGAACAGCCGTCTGCAGCCAATAGCAATGACTGTCGTCAGGAACAGGGCCCTCTGCAGCCAATAGACAATGACTGTCGTCAGGAACAGCCGTCTGCAGCCAATTGACAATGACTGTCGTCAGGGACAGCCGTCTGCAGCCATAGACAATGGCTGTCGTCAGGAACAGCTGTCTGCAGCCAATAGACAATGACTGTCGTCAGGAACAGCTGTCTGCAGCCAATAGACAATGACTTTCGTCAGGAACAGCTGTCTGCAGCCAATAGACAATGACTGTCATCAGGACAGCCGTATGCAGCCAATAGTCAATGACTGTCGTCAGGAACAGCCGTCTGCAGCCAATAGACAATGGCTGTCGTCAGGAACAGCTTCTGCAGCCAATAGACAATGGCTGTCGTCAGGAACAGCCGTCTGCAGCCAATAGACAATGACTGTCGTCAGGAACAGCCGTCTGCAGCCAATAGACAATGACTGTCGTCAGGAACAGCCGTCCTGCAGCCAATAGACAATGACTGTCGTCAGGAACAGCCGTCTGAGGCCAATAGACAATGACTGTCGTCAGGAACAGCCGTCTGCAGCCAATAGACAATGGTTGTCGTCAGGAACAGCTTCTGCAGCCAATAGACAATGACTGTCGTCAGGAACAGCCGTCTGCAGCCAATAGACAATGACTGTCGTCAGGAACAGCTGTCTGCAGCCAATAGACAATGTGCAAAAATCCGCAGGGATGGTAATCCGCGTCAGGGCTAACGTTCAGCGACCAGTAATAATGATAATGATAAAGATGATAATAATAATAATGATGATGATAGTAATAATAATAATGATAAATAGCATTAATGATAATAATAATAATGATAAAAATAATATGATAATAATCATGATGATCATGATAATAATGATATTGGTAATGATGATAATAATAATGATAATAAAATAATAATAATAATAATAATAATAATAATAATATAATAATAATAATAATGATAAATTTAAAAATAATATAATAATAATAATAATAATAATAATAATAATAATAATAATAATAATAATAATAATGATGATGATAGTAGGAGTTAGTAATGATGAAATAATAATAATAATAATATAATAATAATAATAATAGTAATACTACTAATAATAATGATAATAATAATGATAACATTGCATCTATACAGCGCCTTGTCAAGGCGTTGACAACCCACACTCGCGGTATACAGCGGACTGCCTACCTGAGTAGTGCTGACTGAAGAGCTGCCTGCCGGTGTCGTATATAATACTGTCGCCGTGGAATTGTATCGCAGCGATAGCATTTCACGTGAATATTGTTTGCAGCGACAATATATTTTCTGGAAAAAAATTGTCGCGCTACAACTTTTCACGAAAAATGTCCAATTGAATATTGTAGCTGTCCATAAAATACTGTCGTCCGAAATTTTGCGACAGCTTTTTGCGACAGGACACTGTGAAATACTGTAGTCAGTGAATGCTGTCGCTGGCGACACATTTTCACGTGAAATCTTACTGCTAGCGTAACATTTCCCGTGAAATATGGTCGCAGCGTTCATATTTCACAGCGACGATTTTTTCTGCCAAGTGAAAAAACGTCGCAGCGGTTGAACGTCAAAATTTTCACAGAAAATAATGCGCCTCCCCCGGGGAATGAAAAATTGTCGCAAGTGATTTTTTTATAAACTTTTTTTACGAAAGTAAATTTTCCATTCGTGTGTAGTGTCGTCGTGGGTTAATGTCCTTCCACTATAGGTTTCAACAGTTTTTTTTGGGGGGTGAAGAATATGCAAGTGAGAAGTGTATTTTATTAAAAATAGAAAATGACATCCCTGCTCTCCCCCCCCCCCCCCCATCCCCCTCCCCCCCTCCCTTTTCCCCTTAAAAATTTTAAAGTGAAAAAGTGATAAGATCTCAGAAAAGGACCAATTGAACTATTTAAAAAACATTACAACTGAGCCCAAAGAACAGAGAAATTTTGTTTGAAATATATGGAAAGGGAATAAAGTCGATCCCTCAGTGAACCCATCAATCACAAATGCCCCAAGGAGCTCTTTGTCTTGGCTTGAATCAGCAAATGACTGACATTGGATTTCCCACACTACATTTTAAAATTATGACAATATTTTGTTTTAAACGCGTTCAAAAAAGGGAAACTTGGATAAGCTTTAATCTCCCAAACGAGGGGGAGACTTGTTTGAAAAGTTTTCCCAATCGTACCCCTCACTAAATTTGTGGTGTTGTGTGGTGTGTGTGGTGTGTGGTGTGTGTTGGGGGTTGGTGTGCGTGCGTGCGTGCGTGCGGGCGTGGTGTGGTTTTTGTGTGGGGTGTGGTGTTGGTGTTGTGTGTGGTGTGTGTGTGTGGTGTGTGCGTGCGTTTGTGTGTGTGTGGTGGGTTGTGTGTGGATTGTTGTGTGTGTGTGTGGTGGGGTGTGTGGTTGTGTGTGGTGTTTTTATAATATCGTAGGTAGGACCTTCAACCCAAAGAAGTGGGGAAAATTGGGCAGTTAGAACCCCTAAGAAAAACAGCCCACCTCCACTAATTTTACTTCACCCAAGGGTTAATTATTTGTAACACTAATTTTACTTTTACCAAGGGTTTAAATTTTTTGTAAAGCTTCTAGGACTTTATATTACAGCCTCAAATGGCTATCTTTATTTTTTAAAAAATTCATATAAAAAATGTTAAATTCTAAAGAAAAGGGAACCCCCTTTTGACTCATTTTGTTTGAAAGGACCCGGGGGGGGTAAAATTGGGGCCCGGGGCCCATTTTTTAACCGACACGCAATTTTTCAAAACCCAAACCCAAAGTTGTTTGTTGTTGGCCTATAAGATGGGGTGCTTGTTCGATAAACCATTTTAAAAGGCACCTAAGGGTTAACACCCCTTTTAAAAATAAAATTAAAGAGAAAAAGATTTTCCTTTAAAGCAAAAGAAACACAAACAAAAAAAGTCTAAAAGAATACAAGCCAAAAGCAGAACAGACAGTTTCAGTTGTCTTGAGTGCTTCTATGGCCTTAAAAAAAATGAATTTCAAAGAGTCAAAGTAACCTTTTTGCACAAGAACCCCAAAAAATTATCAGAGGCCCTAAAGCAGAGCTTCAGGCTTTATTTGGTTTGTTTAAATGCGTTTTTAAAGGATTAAAGCTAAAGGAAACCTGTTTGAAAAATTAAAATTTT